>AWOL01S0050059.1:0-24077 GCA_000715115.1 Nicotiana otophora
TTATTGCTTCCGCATTTACTTTTCAAATTCTTACTCTAGTTTGGATTTCCGACCTTGTCGTTAACAAAAGGTGGAGGTCAGGCTATTAGAGGTGGAAGTCAAGCCGTTAGAGGTAGAGGCCAACCAGTTAAAGGTCGTCCCAGGGATGTGGTGCAGAGTAGCGGAGCTCAGCCCTAATGTTATGCTTTCCTAGCCAGGCCTGAGGCTGAGTCATCTTACGCTGTTATCACAGGTATTGTTTCAGTTTTCCATAGGGATGCTTCAGTTCTATTTGATCCGGGCTCTACTTATTCCTACGTGTTATCCTACTTTGCTTCATATCTGGTTGAGTGCTCCTATGTATGTGTCCACACCTGTGGGAGATTCTATTGTTGTAGATCGTGTCTATCATTCGTGTGAAGTTACCATTGGGAGTTTTGAGACTAGCGTCGATCTCCTACTTCTCGATATGGTAGATTTTGATGTCATCTTGGGTATGGATTGGCTGTCACCTTATCATGCTATATTGGATTGTCACGCCAAGACGATGACCTTAGCCTTGCTGGGGTTGCCTCGATTTGAGTGGAGGGGGACTCCTGGCCACTACCAACAGGGTTATCTATTATGTGAAGGGTCGACGTATGGTCGAGAAGGGGTGTCTAGCTTATTTGGCTTATGTCAACGATTCTAATGCGGAGGTTCCTTCCATAGATTCAGTACCAGTTGTTCGTGAGTTTCTAGAGGTGTTTCTTGCAGATCTGCCGGGGATGCCACCCGATAAAGATATTGACTTCTGTATTGATTTGGCTTCAAGAACTTAGCCCATTTCTATTCCGCCATACCGTATGGACCCACTAGAGTTGAAAGAATTGAAGGAGCAGTTGCAAGATTTGATTGATAAGGGCTTCATTAGACCTAGTGTCTCGCCCTGGGGTGCGCCTGTGTTGTTCGTGAAGAAGAAGGATGGGTCGATGAGGATGTGTATAGATTATCGGGAGTTGAACAATCTCACCATCAAGACAAGTATACATTGCCGAGGATTGATGACTTATTTGATCCGTTTCAGGGTGCTAAGGTGTTTTTGAAGATTAATTTGAGGTTTGGCTACCATCAGTTGAGGATTAGGGCATCCGATGTCCCAAAGACAACTTTTCAGACTCGATATGGGCATTATGAGTCTCTAGTGATGTCATTTGGACTGACAAATGTCCCAACAACATTTATGAATTTGATGAACCGGGTGTTGCCCTATCTGGATTTTTTCGTGATTGTGTTTATTGATGATATCTTGATCTACTCCCGCAGTCGAGAGGAGCACGAGAAACATCTTAGGATTGTGCTTCAGACTCTAAGGGATAGCCAGTTGTATGTCAAGTTTTCAAAGTGCGAGTTTTGGTTGGACTCGGTCGCTTTTATGGGGCACGTAGTATTGGCAGAGGGCATTCAGGTGGATTCTAAAAAGATTGAGGTAGTTTAGAAATGGCCTAGACCCACTTCAGCTACCGAGATCCAGAGTTTCTTGGGTTTGGCGGGTTATTACCGTCGGTTTGTGGAGGGGTTTTCGTCTATAGCAGCCCCATTGATGAGATTGACCCAGAAGGGTGTCCCATTTGAATGGTCACACGAGTGTGAGATGAGCTTCTAGAAGCTCAAGGCTGCTTTGACTAAAACACTGGTGTTGGCGTTGCCCACAGGTTCAGGATCTTATACGGTATATTGTGATGCACGGATCATCGGAGTCTATTGTATTTGTTCAAACAAAAGGATCTCAATTTGAGGCAGAGGAGGTGGTTGGAGATATTGAAAGACTATGATATCACCATCTTGTATCATCCCGGGAAGGCCAATGTGGTGGACGAAGCCTTGAGTAGACAGGCAGCGAGTATGGGCAGCCTTGCGTACATTCCAGTTGGTGAGAGACCGCTTGCATCAGATGTTCAGGCTTTGGCCAATCAGTTCGTGAGGTTGGATGTTTCAGAACCCAATCGTGTTCTAGCTTGTACAGCCGCTCAGTCTTCTTTCTTTGAGTGCATCAGGGAGCGGCAGTATGATGAACCGCATTTGCTTGTCCTTAGGGACACAGTGCGGCACAGTGGTGCCAAGTAGGTTACGGTTAGAGATGATGTAGTTTTGAGGATGCATGGTCGTATTTGTGTGCCTAATGTAGATGGACTTCGTGAGTTTATTCTTGAGGAGGCCCACAGTTCCCGAGATTCTATTCATCCAGGTGCCGCCAAAATGTATCAAGATTTGCGCAACATTATTGGTGGAGGAGAATGAAGAAGGACATAGTTGCTTATGTAGCTCGGTATTTAAATTGTCAGCAAGTAAAGTGTGAGCATGAGAGACCTGGTGGGTTGCTTCAGAAGTTAGAGATTCCTGAGTGGAAGTGGGAGCATATCACTATGGATTTTGTTGTTGGACTTCCACGGACTTAGAGGAAGTTTGATGCGGTATGGGTTATTGTGGAGAGGATGACCAAGTAAGCGCATTTCATTCTTGTGGTAGTTACCTATTCGTCAGAGCGGTTGACTGAGATTTACATCTGCGAGATTGTCCGTCTTCACGGTGTGCCCGTGTCTATCATTTCGGATCGAGGTATGCAGTTCACCTCGCACTTTTTGAGAGCGGTACAGCGTGTGTTGGGCATGCAGGTTAAGTTGAGCACAACATTTCATCCTCAGACGGACGGACAGTCCGAGCTCACTATTCAGATATTAGAGGATATGCTCTGCACTTGTGTAATAGATTTCGGGGGTTCTTGGGATCAGTTCTTGCCACTTGCGGAGTTTGCCAACAACAGCAGCTACTAATCGAGCATTCAGATGGCTCCCTGAGAGGCATTATATGGGAGGCGGTGCCGATAACCAGTTGGATGGTTCGAGCCGGGGGAGGCTCGGTTCTTGGGTACAGATTTGGTACAGGATGCCTTGGATAAGGTCAAGATTATTCAGGATGGACTTCGCACAGCTCAATCTAGGCAGAAGAGTTATGTCGATCGTAGAGTTCGTGATGTTGCATTCAAGGTCGGAGAGAGAGTATTGCTTCGGGTTTCACCTATGAAGGGTGTGGTGAGTTTCGGAAAGAAGGGCAAGTTGAGCCCTAGGTACAACAGACCCTTTAAGATTCCGGAGAGAGTGTGTGAGGTGGCTTGCAGGCCCGCATTACCACCTAGTTTATCAGCAGTCCATCCAGTATTCCATGTGTCTATGCTTCGGAAGTATCACGGAGATCCGTCCTATGTGTTAGACTTCAGCTCAGTCCAATTGGACAAGGATTTGACTTATGAGGAGGAGCCGGTGGCTATTCTAGCCTGTCAGGTTCGATAGTTGAGATCTAAGAGTTATGCTTCAGTTCGAGTGCAGTGGAGAGGTCAGCCGATCGAGGCAGCTACTAGCGAGTCCGAGTAGGACATGCGGAGTAGATAGCCACACCTTTTCACCAGTCCAGGTACTTTTCTATGTCCGTTCGAGGAAGAACGGTTATTTTAGAGGTGGAGAATGTGATGACCCGATAGGCCATCTAGAGTTTTAAACCTTAAATATGTGTTTCGAAGCATCCAATATCTCTTTTAAGCATTCCTCGATTTGCGTGCGTAGTATGGGTGATTTTTCGAAAGGATTTTATGTTAAAAATTGAAAAAATATGAAATTTTGCCTTAAAATCCATTTGAGTTGACTTCGATCAACATTTTGAGCAAACGAACCCGATGTTTTTATGGTCCCGGTGGGTCCGTATCGTGATTTGGGACTTCGGCGTATGCCCATAATCGAATTCGGAGGACCCAAGCTTGATTTATCGCAATTTGATGTATAAAGGTTTAAAGAACTTATAAATTGGACTAATATTTGACTTTGTTTATACTGGGTCTGGATTTTGGTTCCGAAACTTGCTATAGGTTCATTACGATATTTATTACTTGTCTACAAAACTTGGTGCAAAACGGAAGTGCTTTTACGTGATTCGGACGTCCGGTTGTTAAAATAGAAATTCTAAATTTGTTTTGAAAATTTCATTTGATTTGGTGCCCGATTCATAGTTCTAGGCGTTATTTTGGTGTTTTGCTTGCGCGAACGAGTTCGTATCAGGTTTTTGGACTTGTGTGCATATTTGGTTTTTATCCCCGAGGGATCGGGTGAGTTTCGGATAGCCTACAGACCCTTTGATCTTAGAAAGTTTGCTGGTTTTTCACTTCTGCTGGTTTCTGGTGTTTCCTTCTTCGTGATCGCGAATATACTCCCGCAATCACGAGGGGTAAAATGGGATGGGGGAGATTTTGTTCTACGCGAACGCGAAATCTTGGTCGCTAACGTGGAGCAATGGGGGGCCTACTCTATGCGCACGCGACCAGCCACACGCGAACGCGTAGTGTTAGATAGGCTGGGCAGGGGAGTTGAGGTAACTCTACCCGAACGCGAGCCCAGTCTCGCGAATGCGGAGGTGAAGCGGGCTTGTAAGGCCCCGTAAGATTTCGCAAAGGAAAAATAATATTTCGTGGTGTCGAGTTGGGCATACGTGTTTGGGGATTGTATAAATTCTTCGCGGCGACATTGCTAGCCGCGGCTCAGACTTTTTGTGTTGAGCAATGCACTGGAAAGTAAAGGAAAAATTTGGGCAGAAGAAATGCACTTCTGCGGCCCACTATGCAGCCGCAGAATCACTCTGCGGACCGCATAATGGTCGCAGAGTGAGACAGTGTTTTGGGCTATTTTTGATGTCATTTCCGCGGCCCATTATACAACCGCAAAACCATTTCCCGGGCCGCACTCTAATCGCATATCCAGCTTTGAGATTTTTTGTATGGAGGTTCTGCGGCGCATTACGCGACCGCAGAACAGGTCTGCGGGCCGCATAATGACCGCAGACCGAGTCAGATTTGCCCAGTTCTGGAGGGCAATTATGCGGCCTATTCTGCAGATCGCATACCCTATTCCGGAGCTTCATTTTGGAATTTTAAAACCCGACCCTATTTTGTTAAAACATATGCCATAGCCCATTTTTGAGCATATTTCTGGTATTCTTAGAGTGAAAGAGTTTTTAGAGTGGGGGAGTAGCCTTCAACCTATTATCCATCAATTCTTGCTCAATTATTGAGGATTAACAAACAAGTCTTCACCCTAAAGGTAAGAATCTATGCCCTAGCTCTTAATTTCAAAAATTTACATTAAATGGGATAATTAGAAAGATAATTCTTGGGTATGGGAGTTGTTATCTTGCATGCATGTGTTATCAAGGAATGTGGGAAGGTTGTGATCTAAAAATTATAGAGAATGGGTTGAGGAATGATAGAATCTTTCCGTAAAGGGCCTTAAAAAACATTAATGCAGACCTAGTATTTGATAATGTGCTCAAATGAGCTAGAATCATGACCATCTTCCTAATTTTAGTCCAACTTATTATATTTCTAAAATAGATAGAAGTGCTAAGAATTCCGGAACGTTTTAAAGTTTAAAGGAAGCTCAATTGAGGTATGTTGGCTAAACCCCCTTCTTCTTAGAATCGAATCCCACGGTGTTCATGTAATTGATATAAGTCCCACATTGATCATTAAGTAATAGGTTATTCCTAATGTGTTTGTTTTGAATGATGTATGTTCAATATTTATTCTAAATGATTCATCAAGTCGTCTTGCTATTTGAGGATGTGTTCAAAATGTGGAATATGTGTTAGAAGTGTTAAGACTTCATGTCAAGATTGAATAAAGGTTGTTATGCCAAATTGTATGAAAAGCCTCTATGTGCCTAAGATTCCCAAATTGGTCATATGTGAATTTAATGTCTTGAATGGGAAGCCCTATTGTTGTTGGTAATGATAATGATGTTTGAATGTGGAAAGGGGAACTGGAATTATGAAACACGGCCAAGTGGCAAGAATGACTTTATAATTGTGGCCACTAGTGCCAATGAATTGAAAGGATATGAAAGAAGTATGATGTGAGATGATTGACTGAAAAAGGTAATGTCTTCAGTGAGACGACCTAGCCGATTGGGCCGTGATCAGACGCCATGCCGCACACATGGTGGTGACTGTGCTGGAAATTATAATGAAATTGTGGATGGTTCGAGCCGGGGAAGGCTCGGTGGCTGGGTACAGATTTGGTACAGGATGCCTTGGATAAGGTCAAGATTATTCAGGATCGACTTCGCACAGCTCAGTCTAGGCAGAAGAGTTATGACGATCATAGAGTTCGTGATGTTGCATTCATGGTCGGAGAGAGAGTATTGCTTTAGGTTTCACCTATGAAGGGTGTGGTGAGTTTTGGAAAGAAGGCAAGTTGAGACCTAGGTACAACGGACCCTTTGAGATTCCGGAGAGAGTGTGTGAGGTGGCTTGCTGGCTCGCATTGCCACCTAGTTTATCAGTAGTCCATCCAGTATTCCATGTGTCTATGCTTCGAAAGTATCACGATGATCCGTCCTATGTGTTAGACTTCAGCTAAGTCCAATTGGACAAGGATTTGACTTATGAGGAGGAGCCGGTGGCTATTCTAGCCTGTCAGGTTCGACAGTTGAGATCTAAGAGTTACGCTTCAGTTCGAGTGCAGTGGAGAGGTCAGCCGATCGAGGCAGCTACTAGCGAGTCCGAGTCGGACATGCGGCTATATCCACACCTTTTCACCAGTCCAGGTACTTTTCTATGTCCGTTCGAGGAAGAACGGTTGTTTTAGAGGTGGAGAATGTGATGACTCGATAGGCCATCTAGAGTTTTAAACCTTAAATATGTGTTTCGAAGCATACAATAGCTCCTTTAAGCATTCCTCGATTTGCGTGAATAGCCTGGATGATTTTTCGGAAGGCTTTTATGTTGAAAATTGATAAAATATGAAATTTTGCCTTAAAATCCATTTGAGTTGACTTCGATCAATATTTTGAGCAAACGGACCAGGTGTTTTTATGGTCCCGGTGGGTCCGTATCGTGATTTGGGACTTGGGATTATGCCCGGAATCGAATTCGGAGGACCCTAGCTTGAGTTATCGCAATTTGTTGAAAAGTTGAAGTTTAAAGGTTTAGAGAACTTATAAATTGGACTGATATTTGACTATTTTTATACTGGGTCCGGATTTTGGTTCCGAAACTAGGTATAGGTCCATTACAATATTTATGACTTGTCTGCAAAATTTGGTGCAAAATGGAAGTGATTTGACGTGATTCGGACGTCCGGTTGTTAAAATAGAAGTTCTAAATTTGTTTTGAGAATTGCATTTGATTTGGTGCCCGATTCGTAGTTCTAGGCATTATTTTGGTGTTTTGCTCGAGCGAGCGAGTTCGTATCAGGTTTTTGGACTTGTGTGCATATTTGGTTTGGATCCCTGAGGGCTCGGGTGAGTTTCAGATAGCCTACAGACCTTTTGAACTTAGAAAGTTTGCTGGTTTTTCACTTCTGCTGGTTTCTGGTGTTTCCTTCTTCGCAGTCGCGAATATACTCCCGCGATCACGAGGGGTAAAATGGGATGGGGGAGATTTTGTTCTACGCGAACGCGAAACCTTGGTCGCAAACGCGGAGCAATTGGGGGTCTACTCTATGCGCAAGCGACCAGTCACACGCGAATGCGTAGCGTTAGATAGGCTGGGTAGGGGAGTTGAGGTAACTCTACCCGAACGCGAGCCCAGTCTCGCGAATGCGGAGGTGAAGCGGGCTTGTAAGGCCCCGTAAGATTTCGCAAAGGAAAAATAATATTTCGTGGTGTCGAATTGGGCTTACGTGTTTGAGGATTGTATAAATTCTTCGCGGCGAGCTTGCTTGCCGCGGCTCAGACTTTTTAGGTTGAGCAATGCACTGGAAAGTAAAGAAAAAATTTAGGCAGAAGAAATGCACATCTGCGGCCCACTATGTGGCCGCAGAATCACTCCGCGGACCGCATAATGGTCGCAGAGTGATACAGTTTTTGGGATATTTTTGATGTCATTTCCGTGGCCCATTATGCGACCGCAAAACTATTTAGTGGGCCGCACTCTGATCGCATATCCAGCTTTAAGATTTTTTGTAGGGAGATTCTGCGGCGCATTACGCGACCGCAGAACAGGTCTGCGGGCCGCATAATGACCGCAGACCGAGTCAGATTTGCCCAATTCTGGAGGGCAATTATGCGGCCTATTCTGCAGACCGCATACCCTGTTCCGGAGCTTCATTTTGGGATTTTAAAATCCGACCCTATTTCGTTAAAACATATGTCATAGCCCATTTTTGAGCATATTTCTGATATTCTTAGAGTGAGCAAGAGTTCTTAGAGTGGGGGAGTAACCTTCAACCTATTATCCATCAATTCTTGCTCTATTATTGAGGATTAACAAAGAAGTCTTCACCCTAAAGGTAAGAATCTATGCCCTAGCTCTTAGTTTCGAAAATTTACAAAAAACGGGATAATTAGAAAGATAATTCTTGGGTATGGGAGTTGTTATCTTGAATGCATCTCAAGGAATGTGGGAAGGTTGTGAGCTAAAAATTGTAGAGAATGGGTTGAGGAATGATAGAATCTTTCCAAAAAGGGCCTTAAAAATATTAATGCAGACCTAGTGTTTGATAATGTGCTCAAATGAGCTAGAATCATGACCATCTTTCTAATTTTAGTCCAACTTGTTATATTTCTAAAATAGATCGAAGTGCTAAGAATTCCGGAACGTTTTAAAGTTTAAAGGAAGCTCAATTGAGGTATGTTGGCTAAACCCCCTTCTTCTTAGAATCGAATCCCACGGTGTGCATGTAATTGGTATAAGTCCCAAATTGATCATTATATAATTGGCTATTCCTAATGTGTTTGTTTTGAAGGATGTATGGTCAATATTTATTCTAAATGCTTCATCAAGTCATCTTGCCATTTGAGGATGTGTTCAAAATGCCAATATGTGTTAGAAGTGTTAAGACTTCATGTCAAGATTGAATAAATGCTGTTATGCCAAATTGTATGAAAAACCTCTATGTGCCTAAGATTCCCAAATTGGTCATATGTGAATTTAATGTCTTGAAGGGGAAGCCCTATTGTTGTTGTTAATGATAATGATGTTTGAATGTGGAAAGGGGAACTGGAATTATGAAACACGGCCAAGTGCCAAGAATGACTTTATAATTGTGGCCACTAGTGCCAATGAATTGAAAGGATATGAAAGAAGTATGATGTGAGATGATTGACTGAAAAAGGTAATGTCTTCGGTGAGACGAACTAGCCGATCGGGCCATGATCAGACGCCATGCCGCACACATGGTAGTGATTGTGCTGGAAATTATAATGAAATTGTGGATGGTTCGAGTCGGGGGAGGCTCGGTTGTTGGGTACAGATTTGGTACTGGATGCCTTGGATAAGGTCAAGATTATTCAGGATCGACTTCGCACAACTCAGTCTAGTAAGAAGAGTTATGCCGATCATAGAGTTCGTGATGTTGCATTCATGGTCGGAGAGAGAGTATTGCTTTGGGTTTCACCTATGAAGGGTGTGGTGAGTTTCGGAAAGAAGGGCAAGTTGAGCCCTAGGTACAACAAACCCTTTGAGATTCCGGAGAGAGTGTGTGAGGTGGCCTGCAGGCTCGCATTACCACCTAGTTTATCAGTAGTCCATCCAGCGTTCCATGTGTCTATGCTTCGGAAGTATCACGAAGATCCGTCCTATGTATTAGACTTCAGCTCAGTCCAATTGGACAAGGATTTGACTTATGAGGAGGAGCCTGTGGCAAATCTAGCCTGTCAGGTTTGACAGTTGAGATCTAAGAGTTATTCTTCAGTTCGAGTGTAGTGGAGAGGTTAGCCGATCCAGGCAGCTACTAGCGAGTCTGAGTCGGACATGCGGAGTAGATATCCATACCTTTTCACCAGTCCAGGTACTTTTCTACGTCCGTTCGAGGAAGAACGGTTGTTTTAGAGGTGGAGAATGTGATGACCCGATAGGCCATCTAGAGTTTTAAACCTTAAATATGTGTTTCGAAGCGTACAATAGCTCATTTAAGCATTTCTCGATTTGCGTGCATAGTCTGGGTGATTTTTCGGAAGGCTTTTATGTTAGAAATTGATAAAATATGAAATTTTGCCTTAAAATCCATTTGTAGGTTAATCAAATGGATTAACTACACTTTGGATATCATGATAGGTTAATCATTAACTTAGTTGTTTAAATATTTGTAATAAAGTAAATAACTCAAAATAGTTTGCCACTCGTAAAAATACATAAAATCGGCTTTAACATAATTCATAAAAAATATTAGGGTCTTTTATCATACTTAATCACATTCTTATATTATTTCATCTACACTAACTAATTTGTGAATGGTCACTTACCAATTAATATTATAATCCTATCATAAGCTAATTGTTTTGGATTAACTCTTCCAAGCTTTAGAATATTTTGTTACACATGTCTTTATAATCTAATTCATCATACTCACATGTCAATTGTTTCACACTTTGTTCCTTTTAGTCAAACTATTCATGTGCAAATAATTATTCTTTTCTTTTAAACCAATCTTATAATATAAATTTCCTCTTATATTTTGTTGCATATATCATGTCAGATATTTAACTATTCTTTATCTAAAATTCACTTTCACACTTAGCTTGTCTTTTGGAATACGACTCCTTCATGCACTTTGCACATGTTCCATACAAGTCGATATACTTTATTTATTCTATTTCAAAATACAAAGTCACTCACATACTTTATTTGCACATGATTTATTATGTATTTAATTATTCATTTGGTTATATGTTAATTACTCTCTTATTGAATTCTTTGTGAATAGTAGTGAGTATTTACCTAATCCCTCCATTTTTTGATCGAGTCCACAAATCACATTTTGTGGATCTTGAAAGATGCCTAACACCTTCCCCACGAGATAATTTGAATTTGTACCTATGATCTCAATGGTTTCGCAGATTATGATTTAGTGTACATTATATGGCGTAATATAGGTATCCTAGTATACTTTAAATATTAGGTGGCGACTCTAAACTTTAAATAATCTTCTAGAGTACTATAAGTTGTAGTTTGTTTTGACTTGTGCAAAATAGGGTGCAACAGTGGCTATTTTAGATCGTCAAGTTCGTAAGTTGCGAACTAAGGAAGTGGCTTTGGTTAAGGTACTTTGGAGGAACAAAAGTAAGGAAGAACTGACATGGGAAGCTGAGGAAGATATGAAATCTAGGTATCCCCACTTATTCCACACTACGGGAGGCAACAATGAGTCCATAATGATGGGCCATGATTCAACATTCGAGTACGAATGTTCCGAAGGGGGATGGTGTTACACCCCATATGTAAAATGAAGTTTGGTTACACATTTCAGTGGGCTTGCGCCAAGTGGCTCACCGGGCGCTGCAACCAGGGCGGGGCGACCTATTTTGTATGTGGATCCAACAGAGTTTCCTATGCTTGGTACCTGTATATAACGTCAGTAAGGCTCACTCTCTTTCATTTTCCGGAGTATCACTCACTATAATTCATCAAAAACGTTCTCACATCTCCTTTAAAGTTCCAACATAGCTTAAACTGAATCAGAAGACAGTTCTATTATGTTTTGGTTTGAAGGAACATTAGAATCACTTCTATAACATCTATCATCTGGTGGTACTGATTCTGATGATTTTATTTAGGCAAATTTAATCACAGTAGAAGCGTAGTTAGTTCTTCAACAAAGGTATGTAAGGAAACTTTCTTTCTTGGCATGAGCTAGTGTAAGTCTCTCCTTCCTTCTGAATGAATCATGTACTCCAAGGTCTGGTAGTTATAAGCTCCTTTCAATAATGTTGATTCTGTTCTTTTGCCGTCTTGCTGGTAGCAGTTCTTGTGGAGTCTAGAAGGTCTCAGTTTGTATCCTGTGGTCGGAAAGCATGATTGGTTATGAGTCTAAACTTAACATCCCTCGAAGTTGACTCTGTATTTTACTTATGTGTGTGTGTGTGTGTGTGTGTGTGTGTATATTACTTTACCGAGCCGCGCTATAGTCGGCCGGGTACGACACCTATTGTGCAACCACTGAGCAGTTGGGTATGACGAAAAATGTTACCGAGCCCTTGTGTGGCTGGGAACGACCAAGCCCTGGTGTGACCGGGTACAACCGAGCTCTCTATGAGGCCGGGTACAGAACTTTAGGTTGTAGGACATTACCTAGCTCTTGTGGCCCGGTACGACCGAGTCCTTGTGTGGCCGGGTACGATAATGTGTGAAGTAAGGTGACCGAGCCTCCTATGGACAAGTACGATCGAGTCCTCTATGAGGTCGGGTATGGAGTGATAAAATGTTCCCCAAAGAGTGGCTAAAGATGTGTATAGATATGTATAGTATAAACTATTGCATAGCCCGAAAGGTAGCTTGGTTTCACAAGATTTGCATACATTGATGATTCATGGTTCCTAGTCTCCACGGTTTGGTTTACGCCCCTGGTGGCTTGTCTTTGGTGCTCAGGAAAGGATTACGTACTCATATTTCTTACATTATATCTCTAATTTACATGTTTAGCCTTACATACTCGGTACATGTTTCCGTACTGATGTCTTTCTCTTTTGGGCGTTGTGTTCATGTCCATAGGTGCAGATAGAACCGGTGACATTCCTCCCTAATAGGGTGTTGTCTGGTGGTGCAACAACAATACCAAAATCATACAAAAAGTGGCCTTGCCGCCTCACCCCAATATATGCGGGTGAAGGTGTAACCCCAATCACATTCTCTACATAATTTGGCATAATAGTTTTCCACATAAATCACGATTTGGAATCATAACACGTAGATGCACAATCCGTAGTTTGGAACACATCCTCAATTTATAATACAATATCATGAGAGCATTTGAAATACAAATTAAACATATATCTGTGTCACAAAACTTATTCGAAATACTCAACTTGTAATAAATATCTTGGAACTTACAAGGATATTGGGGTTCCAATTCTTAAAGAAGAGTTTAGCCAACATACCTCAATTGAGATTCCTTAAACTCTAAAATAATCCGGAATTTTTTATCAACTTCAATCTATTTTAGAAATATAACAAATTGAACCAAAATTTGGAAGATGATCATGGTTCTAGCTCATTTGAGCATTTTATCAAACACTATGTGTGCATTAAGGTTTCAAGGTCCTTTTATGGAGGATTCCATCATCCCACAACCCACTCTTTACCATTTTTAGCTCACAGTCTTCTTACACCATTTGATAACACATGCATGCAAAATAAACAACTCCCATACCAAAAAATTGTCTTGCTAATTACCCATTCTTATGTAAATTTCGAAATTAAGGGCTAGGGTGTAGAATCTTACCACTAGGATAAAGACCTAGTGAGTTTTCCTTGTTAATCTTTAAAGATTTGAGAAAGAATTGAAGGACAATTTGCTGAAGATCACTCTCCAACTCTAGGGCACTCTCTCACTCTCAAAATATCAGGTTTTAGCTCAAAAGTGGACTATGGCATAAGTTTTAACGAAATAGGACCGGGTTTAAAAACTCCAAAAATGAAGCCCCGAGACAGGATATGCAGTCGCATATTGGCCACACAATTTGGTGCCAAAAACTGGAAAAGAACTGCCTAGGTCTGCGATTACTATGCGGCCCGCAAATCTGTTCTGCGGTCGCATAACGCACCGCAGAACCTCCCTCCGCAAAACTCCAAGGTTGATTGTGCGACAAAAATGCGGCCCGCGAAATGGTTGTGTGATCACATAACTGGCCGCGAAATTGACATCAAACATAGCCCAAACAATTGCTTTACTCTGCGGCCATTCTGCAGCCCGCAGAGTGATTATGCGGCCGCATAATGGGCCGCAGAAATGCCCAACCCTGCAAAATATTTTCCTTCAACTCCCCAGCGCACTGTTCAATCCAAAAAGTCTGAACCGTTACTATTATTAACCTATACGCCTACCCCGGCATCACGGAATCTCAGTGTTGTTTTTTTTTTGGAAAAATTTCATGGGGCCTTACAGCATGGACAATTCACGTGCTATTAATAATGATCCCGCACGAGCAACTCACGTACCAATAATAACAATCCTGCATGGACAACTCACATGCCAATAATCACAACCGCACGGACAACTCACGTGCCAATAATCATAACCGCACTAACAACTCACGTTCTACCAGTCCAATCCATAACACACAGAAGGAAGATATACGAGATTACATGTACATGATCAATAAATATCAAATTTCATACTCCTGGATTGGTATAAGTAACATGCTAAAGTGTATGCATGTACAAATTGTGTTATCGTAGCTCAATAAGCCATTTATATCATGAAAGTAGCAATTATCAGGTTCAATAAGGAGATCAACCTCTATGTAACCTCAAACGTGGTTCAAATAGCTGACAGAGGCGAAACAAATATAAGAAACAACACAATATGAAGCTTAGAAATCAATTCAAGGATGTCATAGCCTAAGCACTACTCCGAACATGAATAATACCTTGGTGCATGCACACTGGCTGAACCGCACACATGTGCACAATCCAAAGCACGTAGCTATCACAAATAACTCAGACAACTAGTGCCTCAACCCAGTTTAGGCAAGATACTTAGCTCAAACAAGCCAAATCCATACTTTAAAAATGCCTTTCTGCACGAACCAACCTCTGAACGGCTCGAATCTAGCCAAACGCAAATCAAAAACATCAAATGCCATAGGAATCAAACCCAAACAATAAAGGTCGAATCTTTAACTAAATACTCAAAGTCAACCAAAAAGTCAACCCGAGATAGCTTTAAATCATACAAATTTGCTTTAAATCGACCTCTAAGTCCATAAATTTTATCCTCTTAAGTTTTATGGATAAATCCCCAAATCTCCAATCAAAACATGGATTAATTCATAAATGAAATAGCGTAATCATGTTCAAAATACAAAAATTGAGGTTAGACACTTCCCCCATGTCAAAACGAGAAGAACGGTGCAAATATCACCTCAAATGGAGCTCTTGAACTCAAGATATGCTCAAAATACTAAAATGAACGCAGTCTGATTTTTAAAACACAACAATTTTGGCTTCCGCGCCCAAAATCTTGCACCTGCGGTTTGTCAACTATCATTTATGCACCTGGGGACCTTTTTTTGCACCTGCAGGGCCGCGGGTGCGGACCCTTCTTTGCATCTGCGAAGCACCATCACCAGTTATCCTCTCTGACACTAAAATAGGCATAACTCCCTCATACGATGTCCGAATTCGACGATTCCTTTTTCGATGGTTCCGTAATTTCGATACATATCTAATGGTTCAATAAAAATAGACTTTAGAGATCATTTTATTAATGTGGTACGATTTAAGCTTTAAAATAATGTCGAAACATCAAATACGAGCGCAATATAACCCAAACCTATCTGAAACTCACCAAAACCCAACCAAAAGTTGCAGACAAGTCCAAAATTATCATACAAGCCTATTGGAATTTTCAAATCATGAATCCAAGCTGGTTAAGTCCGTTATTTGACTGTGATCAACTCAAATTGTTAAACTTAACTAATATCAACTCAAGTGTCTGAATCACTCTTAGACACTTCAGATTACAACTAAACTTTGCACACAAGTCCCAAATAAAAAAATGAACCTATTACAACTTTCGGAATTACTATCCGAACCCGATACCATCAAAGTCAACTCCCGGCTATACTTATAAAATTTCTAAACTTTCAAATTGCCAACTTAGCCAAATCAACCTAGGAACCTTCAAATCCAAATCCGAACATATGACTAAGTCCCAAATTACCATATGAACCTATTAGGACCATCAACACACGAATCTGAGGTCGTTTATGCAAAAGTCTAACCTTGGTCAACTCTTCCAACTTAAAGCTTCTAAACTTTGAATTACTCTTCCGAATCAATCTCGAACTTCATGAAAAGCAAAACCAACCATGCATACAAGTCGTAATACATCATAAAAAGTTACTCCATAACTCAAAACACCGAATGAAATGTCAATGCTCAAAACGATCGATCGGGTCATTACAACTTGGATGTTGGTTGGCAGTTCAGGTGTTGGTGTGCCGCACCTACAAGGTTTTGCATAAGTGAAAGTTCGCAGAAGAGGATAAGAGTCCATAGATGCGAGGGATGACTGGGATTGAAAGTTCCGAAGATGCGAGGTCTTATACATCCACTAGTCCGCAGATGCAAAGCTATTGGGTGCAGAAGCAAAGGTACGTAGGCAGGCTTGGAGAGTTTTTGCTGAAGCGAGATTTTGTTCGCACTTGCCGGATTGAAGAAGTGGAGGGAATCTCAGATGCGAGTGGTCGGGACTTAAGTGACCTTGCAGAAGCGAGGATTTGACCGCAGAAGCAACTGTTTGTTCGCAAATGCGAAAATTGCTGGGCAGAAGGTATAATTCGAGGGTTTAAGTTGATTTCATTATTTTGGGTTTTGGAGCTCGTCTAGAGGCAATTTTGGGGAGAAATTCATCACCACTTTGAGGGTAAATGATTTTTACTTAATTTTCATACTATATATTATTTTCTCATGGGTTTTTACACATAGATTATTGTCACACCCCAACCTTGGGAGGTACGACCTGGACACAATGCCTAAAGGCCCATGCGAACCAACGTCTTTTCTTATATTCTTTTTATTCATTAATCCGTCCATTGAGGCCTCCAAGTGATAATACCATAATTAACATGTGTGCAACTGATTAACAAAAGAAACATTGCATTTTTATACATGACCATTACTGTCACCAACATCGTCATACCCGACAATTATATATAACGAAACACTAACACTAGTCTGCAAGCCTCTAAGAGTACAGAAAGAGATATACATATTACACAACTTGGTACAGACATGGCCCCACCGTACCCAAAATGTTTATGACATCAAATTCAGTACCTATGGACTTTTGAACAGCTACTCTGAAGGAGTGGAGAGCAATAACCAAGTCAGCTGGAACAACACCCTAGTGGGGAGGAACGTAACCAGGTCTATCTGCACCTGTGGGCATAAACACAGCACCCAAAAGGGAAATGCGTTAGTATGGAAAATGTACTGAGTATGTAAGGCTAAACATATAAATCAAAAATATAACATAAGAGATGTGAGTACGTAATCCCTTCCTGAACACCGAGGTCAAGCCACCTGGCATAAACCAAACTGTGATAATTATGAACAATGAATCATAAATGTATATGAATCTTGTGAACCTAAGCCACCCATTGGGTCTATGCATTAGTTTATGCTATACATAGTTATACATATCTTCAGCCCTTCCTATGGGCACAGTTTATCACTCCATACCCGATCTCATAGAGAACTAGGTCACACCCGGCCATAGGAGGGCTCGGTAACCTCACTTCACATATCATTGTACCTGAACACACAAGGGCTCGATCATACCCAACCATAAAAGGGCTCGATAATGTCTCACAACCCAACGGTCCATACCCGGCCTCATAGAGAGCTTGGTCGTACCTGGCCACATAAGGGCTTGGCAATATTTTTCATCACACCCAACTGATCAGTGGTTGCACAATATATGCCGTAGCTAGCCAACTATAACGTGACTAGGTAAAATAAGATAGATATGTATATATGTATGAGTGTGATGAAATGTCAATTCCAAGGATATCAACTTTAGACGCAGCATGAATCAAGCCCTCCGACCTCAGGATACCAACTAGAACATTTTAGACTTTACCAGAAATCTACCGGCAAGAATGTACAATGACAGAACAACATTATTTTAGAAGGGCGAAGAACTACCAAACCTAACAGTGCAGGAATTATTTAGAAGGAACGAGGAACTTACACTAACACATGCCAAGAAAGATAGTCGCCCTACATACCTTGTGGAAGAGCTAACTAGGACTCTATGATTGTTAACTTTGCCTCTAACGAATCTTCACAATTATCACCACTAGATGACAGATGTTACAACCATCGATTCTTAGTTTCTTTAAGCTAAATCTTGACAGAACGATCTTCTAATTCAATTTAAGCTATTTTGGAACTTTAAAGGAGATGAGAACGTTTTTGGTGAATTATAGTGAGTGATACTCCTGGGAAAAAATGAAAGGATGTGAGCCTTACTGCTTTTATATATGGGTACCAATCATAGGAATCTCCCCTGGGTCCACATGCAAAATGGGTCACCCTGCTTTGGCTGTCGTGCCAGATGAGACATCTGGCAAAATCTGGTCACATGCAGTTGCCTCCTCTGCCCGGTAACGCGTCACCATCTGATTGGCCGCGCTAAAAGCCTCACTTACCAAGCTTTATTTAGGTGAGGGGTGTAGAATCATCCCCTATTTCAGAACATTCATCCTCGAATGATGAATTGCGCCAATAGTGATGGTCTCATTATTGCCTCCCACCATAAGGAATAAGTGGGGGTACCTAAATTTCATATCTTCTTCAGCTTTCCATGTCGTTTCTTCTTTACTTTTTGACTAATTACACTTCTTTAATTTGCAGCTTTCGAACTTGACGGTCTAGAATAGCCACCAGAACTTCTGCATAGGATAGATCTTCTGTGACTTGAATATCTTCAATAGTGGTGATACAAGACGGATTGCTCAAGCACTTTCGGAGCATGGACACTTGGAATACCGGATGCACTGCTTCCAGTTCATGTGGAAACTAGAGCTTATAAGCAACCTGGCCGGCCCTCTGAATAATTTGGTATGGTCCAAAATATCAGGGGATGAGTTTGCCTCTTTTACCAAATCTCATCACGCCTTTTATAGATGACAACTTCAAGAACACCCAGTCTCCTACAACGAACTCCAATTTTGACCATCGGTTATCCTGCTCTGAGTGATCAACAATCGATTTTGAATTGTTTTCACTTTTTCCACAGCCTGTTGCACTAAGTCAGGACCCAATAACTTCATTTCACCTACTTCAAACTAGCCTATAGGAGATCTGCACTTTTGGCCATATATGGCCATATATGATGCCATTTGAATGCAGGCATGATAGCTGTTGTTGCAAGCAAATTTGATAAGTGGTAGATGATCCTCCCAACTTCCCTTGTAGTCCAACACATAGGCTTGTAACATGTCCTCGAGCATTTGAATAGTGCGCTCAACCTCACCATCTATTTGTAGATGGAAAGCGGTGTTAAGGTTAATCCTTGTGCCCAATCTTTTTTGGAATGACCTCCAGAAGTTAACCGTAAACTGGGTGCCTCAGTCTGATATGATGGAAACCAGAATCCCATGAAGTCAAACTATTTCCTTAATGTACAACTTAACGTAATCTTCAGCCGAGAAAGTAGTCTTTACTGGTAGGAAATGAATTGATTTGGTAAAGCAGTCTACGATGACCCATATGGAATCAGATCTTTCGCGCGATCACGACAGTCCAGTAAAGAAATCCATATTGATTACTTCCCATTTACAAGTTGGAATCTCTATGTTTTGTAGCAACTCTCCCGGTTTCTGGTGTTTAACCTTAACTTATTGGCAATTTGAAAATCAAGCGACGTATACATCAATATCCCTCTTCATTCCGTTCCACCAGTATGGCTGTCGAAGATCATGATACATCTTGGTTGAGCCCAAAATGAACATAATAACGGGACCAATGAATCTCCGTCATGATCTGCTCTCGGAGTCCCCTGACATCAACTACACTTAGCCAGTCCTGGTATCTAAGGACCACGTCCTAGGATAACTCAAACACTTGCTTCTTTTGAAAGGGGATGGTTCCTCTTATATTTACCAAGACTGGGTTGTGAAATTGTCGTGCCTTTACTTCATCTACGAATGAAGACTCAACAATATTCGAATTGTGGCTCCGTTGTCACTAGTATCAAGCAATTATACAACCAACTGGTACAAGTCTTTAGTTATTTCTAACTTATGACTTTCCACATGTTGTAGGCTGCCCATGGATTTCCGACTTAACACATTAGCTACTACATTGGCCTTCCTGGGGTGGTATAAAATATTCACATCGTAGTCTTTCAATAACTCAAGCCACCTTCGTTGCCTCAAATTCAACTCTTTTTGCTTGAATATGTGCTGCTAGATCTTGTGATCGGTGAATATGTCGGCACGAACTTCGTACAGATAGTGACACCATATCTTTAGAGTGAAAATGACAGCTGCTAGCTCCAAATCATATATCAGATAATTTTGTTCATGTTTCCGCAGCTGCCTTGAAGCATATGCAATAACTTTCCCATGTTGCATTAGTATACTACCTAAGCCCACTCTAGAGGCATCACAATATATGACATATCCCTCGGGTCGCTCAAGTAGATTTAAAACTGGTGCCAAGGTTAGCATGTCCTTTAACTCCTGAAAGCTCTTCTCACAATCATTGGTCCACCGGAATTGAATTGCCTTATGTGTCAACTTTGTAAGTGGAGCAGCTATGGATGAGAAATTCTCCACAAATCTCCGGTAGTAATCGGCCAAGCCTAGGAAGTGGCATACTTTGGTAGGGGTTGTGGGCCTTGGCCAATTCTTAACTACTTCAACCGTTTGCCTATCGACCTTGATACTTTCACCGGATACTATGTGCCCAAGGAAGGCCACTGAGTTCAACCAGAACTCGCACTTGGAAAACATGGCGTATAACTTGTGATCCCGAAGTGTATGTAGGACCTTTCGCAAATGCTTTGCCTGCTCTGCTTCCGATCGCGAGTACACCAAAATATCATCAATGAACATGATCACAAAGATATCCAAGAATGTCTTGAATACTCGATTCATCAGATCCCTGAAGGCTGCTGGTGCGCTAGTTAGGCCAAAAGACATGACATGTAACTCATAATGGCCATATCTGGTCCAAAAGGCTATCTTCGGAACATCTTCTTCCTTTATTCCTAGCTGATGATACCCAGATTTGAGGTCGATCTTTGAAAACTGCTTAGCTCATTGCAATTGATCAAGCAAATCATCGATCCTTGGAAGTGGATACTTGTTCTTGATGGTCACCTTATTCAGCTGTCAATAGTCAATACACATCCTTAACGAACCATCTTTCTTTCTAACAAATAGTATTGGGGCTCCCCACGGGGAAGTACTAGGTCGAACAAAGCCCTTATCGAGAAGGTCCTTCAGTTGATTTTTTAATTCCTTCAACTCGGGAAGATCCATCTTGTATGGGGGAATAAATATCGGTTGCATGTCAGGTGGCACATCGATGGAAAACTCAATCTCTCTCTCAAGTGGGACACCCGGGAGCTCATCCGGGAACACATCAAGAAATTCACTTACGACCGGAACCGACTGTAATGTAGGTGGCTTGGCCTCCGTGTCATGCACTCCTACCAAATAGTAAAACACCCTTTTGTGATCATTCTTCGAGCCTTAAAGTAAGAAATAAACTTCCCTTTTGGCACTGTAACGTCGCCCTTCCATTCGATAACGGGCTCTCCTGGAAAGTTGAAACAAACAACTTTCTTCCAACACTCCATTGTAGTATAACAAGAGGCCATCCAATCCATTCCCATGATAACATCAAATTATACCATTTCTAATTCATTCAAATCATCTAAGGTATGGCGATCATGAATCATTACCTTACAACCTCGATACGCCCACCAGCATGGTCACTTCGAACTATTGTCGTAGCTAAGAACCAAATGGAGTAATATAGGATAGGGTAGAACCTGGATCTATCAAAGAATACACATTAATGGAAGACACATACATTATACCTATGACCACGTCTAGTGAAGACTCCAAGTTCTGACGACCTGACAATGCATAGATGCGATTCTGCAGTTTCCCACCAGGGATAGACATGGGCACTCCACCTCTACCAATACCTCTTCCCATCGGTGGTCATATACCCTTCTCACGAGGATGCGTTATCGATGAAGAAGCTGTTACAGACCCCGTTGGTGGTAGTACGCCACCCATATTTCTCACTGGGAAAAAGCGCATGATGTGACCAGGTTTCCAACAAGAATAACACAAATCTAAGCACTGGCGGTAATGCCCAAAATGATTCCTACCACATCAGCCAAAATGTGGCATCGAGGGTCTCATTCTGATAGTATCCCCGCTATTCTGTGAACTCTACGCTCGGAAGTTCCGACCCTGACTAGAATAAGTGGTCCAGTCTCGATACTGGCCCTGAGGCTGTGATGGCACGTTAGCCAATAAGTTAGGTGACTACCAAGGAAATGAGGGCCTAAACCCACCTCGAAACTCTCCCGTATCTCTCGTGGACCAAGCCCTCTTAGATTGACCCTGGTCGAGTTCTCGAGCAGCTTGTTATAGTCTCTTACGATCCTCTAAGTTTTGTGCATAGGCCTGAATACGGGCCATATCCATAATCGGATTCAGGGAAGCTGTGATATACTCATTTATCAGATGTGGCCCCAAGTTGGCCACCAACTGATGTACCCGGTCACTCATCTCGTCCATCACCGATAAAGCATACCTAGCCAAGGAGTTAAATTGCATGTTGTACTCTTAGACACTCATATTATCTTGCTCCAATCGTAAGAATTTGTCTTGTCTAGCTCGGCGGAGTTTAACGAGCATATAGTGCTTCAAAAATGCCTCCGAAAATTCCCTCCATCCTGCTGCTGGGGCAAGAGGTCCCCTAGACTGTTCCCAAGCCTCATACCACACCACAACTATATCCCTCAACCAATAAGAGGCAAGCTCTATAGACTCAGTATGTGTGGCATGCATCACTCCTAAAGTCCGCTGCATTTGGTCTAAGAAGTTCTGAGGATCTTTGTTTGGATATATTCATGTGAATACTGGGGGCTCAAAATTTATGAAATCTCAAACTCTTGTACTGACTGCCTTATCTGAACTGGCAGGAGCCTGACGTTGGGCCTGAGAGGCCACAAACTGAGTTAAATACTACAATGCACTTCTCATATCTAGATCATGTTCAGGCTCAACCAGGGAGGAACATGAGGTACATTAGCTTCTCTATGCTTTACCGAGGGTGGTGGTGCTAACCCTAAAGCTTGAGTTCTAGCCTCATCAGGGAGTCCATGTTGACCCATCGGGGCATGCGGCACCTGGCTGGCTCCTTCTCCTGTTTCTTCATTCAATCCCTACATAATTGCCTGACGTCTCATGGTAGGCATCACTATAAATATAAATAGGATGAGAATTAGAAGTGAATACTTATGACTTTAGCTCTATCTGTCACGCCCCAAAACCGAGAAGCGCGACCGGCGCTCAAACGAGTGAACCCGACCGAGTAAGCTTGTTGGATTTTCTTCTACCCAAACTCATCCACGAATGAAGATAATACATATTTTCAATAATTAGACAAAAAGGTGTTCATGTTCATAATACCAATTCATTACCAATAGTTCAATCGTTTTTAGTCGTCTTAACTAGAACAAGTAATACAACCATAACATAACGTAGTTTGTCTTTCCCAGCACCAATACACAACCCACACTATGTCTACGGAGCCTCTATAGATAAAGAAGAGTACAATGATAATGCCAGCAACAAGGCCCTGGCTATACCTCAAACCGAATACATAAAGTACAAAAGATACATGACCCCGGAATGAAGTGGGGCTCACCGAGTTAGCTGGGAAGAAGGTGTACTGCTATCACTGATCAATATCTCCTGCTGTGGAACCACCTGTATCCATTTAAAGATGCAGCGCCCCCGGCAAAAGGGATGCTAGTACCGTCGAATAGCACTAGTATGTATAACTAAATAGTCCCTCAATAGAATGACAAATAATACAAACAAGATTATCATAATATCAATGAAAGCCTTAATTTAGGATCAGGACAGTGTTCAAATTAATTCTCATATCTCACATTGGGAGATTTTTAGTATCGATATACCATTGTCCACAATACCATTATTCACAAAACCAGTACCACCGTACTCTTAGCACGGAGCCCGATCACGACCCGATCGTCTAGGCCATCTCATTAGAGAGATCAACCACAATTCCTCTCAATATCAATACCACCGTCCTTAACACGGAGTCCGATCACGACCCAATCGGCTAGGCTATCCATTAGGGACAATGACCACAATCACAATTTCAAATTATAAATTTCCAGCACAATCACCACCATGTGTGCGGCATGGTGTCCGATGACGACCCGACCGGCTAGGCTATCTTATTTGAGACATCAACCTTTTTATATCAATCATCGCATTTCGTATTACTTTCACATCTTTTCATCTCATTGGCACTAATCGCCATAATTATAAGATCATTCTTGGCAC
>AWOL01S0050061.1:0-12973 GCA_000715115.1 Nicotiana otophora
CATAAGTAAATTAACTTTCAAGAAGACATATATAACTATCTCAATCTTGAAATAGTTCCTCTGAAACAAAAATGCTAGTTAGGATATATGCCATTTTTTTAAAAATGATACAATCACTTTTACATTTTAATAAATTAATTAGGGAAAAGGTGCAGATAACCTATAACCACTTATATTTCAAAGACTATAAGAAGAAGAAGAACAACAACAACAACAACAACAACCCAGTATAATCCCACTAGTAGGGTCTGGGGAGGGTAGTGTGTACGCAGACCTTACCCCTACCCTGGGGTAGAGAGGCTGTTTCCAAATGACCCTCGGCATCCTTCCCTCCAGGAACTCCCCACGTTGCTCTTGGGGTGACTCGAACTCACAACCTCTTGGTTGGAAGTGGAAGGCGCTTACCATCAGAGCAACCCACCTTGTCTCAAAGACTATAAGAACTTCACCAAAACAATCCAATACAGAGGAATGAGCCTTATGTTTCCAACAAAAATATTTAAGGCTTAATGCATAATTGTGACTATTATAAATTATAACTATAATGAGTTTATATTGATTGTATACTCGAATGCCAAATTTGCAAGGTACTGTAAAATCGCCTACATATTTGATAATTTTATTTTCAATGAAATACATCATGTGATGGTAAAAATATTATTACTAAATTACCTTAATAATTATCTATCATAGTATGTAAAAGGTCAGAACATATATATATACATTGAAATATTATATTTGTCCTATAAAAGATGTAGCAAATAAAGACACACCTTTCCAGTTCTTTATTTCAGTGGATACAATTGAAAAAAATATTTTAACTAAATACTGCACATAAAGTTAATGCAAAGATATGAAAGTATGAATGGGTTTAGATGGATGTAAAACTTATCTTTGTATTATCATCCAAGACATTTTTCATTGTACTTGATCTCATTGTCTGCTTATAATTTACATAGTCTTGACGTAGAAGATCATGAAATGAGCAATTCGTGCTGATAACGTGTTATAAAATAAAAGTAATTTAGTAAAATATGAACAAGATATGTTGTTATGAAATAAAAGCAATTTAGTAAAACATGAACAAGAAATAGAGATAGAGAGAAGGAAGAGATTTTCTTCTTCAATTGTGTGTATTTTCTTATCTATTACAAGGCATTTATAAAGGCATGAAAAGTAAAGAAAAATATGTCATTGAATATGTCATTAAATATAAAAATATGTCATTGAATATGTCACTAAGCATTTGAGAAGATCATGGAGAAAGAGTAAACATATACCATAATTTGATTTTTCTTATAACAAATTTTTATTTTTAGGTTATTGCCAAAAAAAAGAAAAAGGAGTTTGAAAAAGCTGTTTTCTTTTCTCTCTCTTTTTCTACCCAAATTCCTCCAAAATTCGAGCCCTAATTTACTCCGCCAGTAGACACCACCACCTGCGCCTCTGCTCCCAAAACCTTTGTTCGACTGTAAGTTCGTTTTTTGTTTTCTCAACGAACACTAAACTCCCAATTGTGACTTATAATTTCTCTGTATTTGCTCCCACTAATCTTCTAAAACCCTTTTTTCTCTGTGCTGTTATTTTGGTTCAGAATGGACAACGGCAACAGCAACGCATCAGCTCAGCTGACGGCTGAGGCGGCTGCACAGCTACAGGAAGGTATCGGGTTAGTGCTAGGTAGATGGACGGCCCTTCAGATGGCTATCGAGAACGACTGGGGTGGCCGTGGCTCTCGTGAAAAATCCAGTCAGCTCAACCTCGACATATTTTCCGCTTTCACAAATTCCAAAGGTACTTCAGCATATGATTAATACTCCCTCCGTCTCAATTTATGTGTTTTAGTTTTACTAAGCACGAAATATCCTTTGATCTTGGCATGTCATTCAGAGTTTCATCAAGGGTAAAATGAAAATGTTGAAATTTATAACTTACTAAATATAAAAAGAGGCAACTTGTTTTGGATCAAACTAAAAAGAGAAGCAACACATCAATTGAAATGGAGGGAGTAACATATTAAATCCATTCCCAGCTGCTAATGTATATTTGTTTTCTCCCTTTTTTATTAGTATTTGATTAAAAACTTTGCTTTTCGTTTATTGTTTTGTGGGTTGATCCTTGTTTTCTTATGCAGAAAAAGTATATATGGATGATATAGAAGAGATTCTAGATGAGTTCATGTTATCTCTAAATACTGAAGTCAATGATGGCAGCCTTGAGGAGGTACGGTGCCCACTCCTTGTCCTGTAATCCTTATCATTTTTGTTTCCTGTGTTAACAACAACAACAACAGCCCAGTGAAATCCCACAAGTGGGGTCTGGGAGGTTAGGATTCACGCATCCTTACCCCTACCCTGGGAGGTCAGAGAGACTATTTCCGATAGACCCTCGGCTGATTCGTGTGTCAAGACAACATAAAATATTCGTGGGAATGACTTTTATAGACAAAGAAATTAAGTGGAGCAGTTTTTATGCCTATTTTTGGAAATTTTCAAACAAACTTCTTGTAAGTACTTTCTTTTGAAAAGTAAGCACTTCTAATTTTCCAGAAACATAATCAGGCTTTGAAGTACATCTCATCCGATCTGAAATAATTCAACAAGTATATGCTGTGTACAAACTTCTGGTGTGATTCAAGTGTGTAGATATTTATATTGTAGCACAAGTCATTAAAAAAAACTTGGGGTCTCAGTAAAGGTTTTTGTCGTTATCAATCAAATATGTTTACTCTGATGCTATTCTCTCCTTTTGGTTATGCTAAAGGTTATGATATTGCATTTGACTACACTTTCAAATTTAATTCTTTTGGTGAATGCGAAAGAGAAGCCTAATTACTATTTCGTGTTCGGCCAAAAAAGGAAGCTAGGAGTATGGATTAGTTTTGTAGGGAAAAAAAAAGAATATTAGATTAATAGTATACTGATATGAGTTCAATTTGGAATTGATCGCATGACTAGCATCCTCTTCAGAACCAATCTTCATTGCTGCTCTGGTGCTTTGTTTCATACAACCAAACTGTCCATTCCAATTGGGAATATCAAGGTGACTTAAGAACCATATCTTAAATTCAGTGTGTTTACCTCATTTAATTGATGAAAAATGAGATAAACGTCCACAGAATATCATGATGTGTTATTTTTACCTGTAATAATAAAGCTTAGAAGGCTTAGTAATATCTTGCTACGGATATCTCATGGGAAGATATAAATGAATTCTGGGAATCAATTGATAGTTTTGTCCACAACTTGAAGAAGCATGTTTGTGGTTTGCCCTCCCCTTTGTGGTACCCCGCCTCCCTTCAGGCAGCCATTTCCCAGTTCTCCGTAGTTCTGTCCCATTCTCTCTTTTTTTATCTGGGATGAGAAGTTCTGTCCCATTCTCTTCGCTTCCATCCTCTAACCTTTGTACAAGGAGGCATCAAACGAACAAAAAAGAAGATCAGGAAAGGGGCAGGGGCTTTTTCTTTGATATTTTCTATTTGTTATTGTTATCTTGAATTTTGACCAAACTGTTGTACTGTTCCTGTTAGGCAGAAGTACAATTTAGAATATAAGGACTAAAATGGTAATTTGTCCTTTCTAAATTATGTTGTTTACAGTGATTGGAGAATTTATTGTTCGTGTAATCATGCATTTCTGTAAGGCTTTGGAGTGAGATCTGATGTATGCTTCCCTAACAATTAATATCGGTGTTTTCTTTCAGGTAGCAGAAAAATTGATGTTTATGCATGAAGAGTGCCTGGAAGGCAATTTCAATTCAATCAAACTGCTAAGAGAAACAAATGTTGGAAGGAGACCTGCTACTTATGTCAGACAAGTAAGCATCCCCTTTGTTATGGGCAGTATATGTTTTTTCCTCTGTGATCGCTAATTTTTTTTTCTGTTGATCGCCTACTACTTTGCTGTATCCTATCATATGCATAAAAAAAAGTGATGAAGAAGAACTAGTATGTCGGATGAGTTACTTGTGTGGAAGTAATATAGGCCTTAATTCATATTTAGTACAAATGAAGCTTGGGTAATTCAGGTATTGGATAATGTTAACTGTATGAGATGAAGGTAATTATGCACGGTGTACTTTTGCTAATTGTTCTTAGGAAGTAGGAACTTGAGAAGAATGAGAAACCTAATATATTCAACCGTTTTATAAGATAACAAGCACAATGCTGTATTCCTCCATTTTCCTAGCTGAAATGGTTGGTGGGAGGTGCACGTTACTGGAATGTGCTAGTATATCAATCAATCAACTACTCTTCAATCCCAAATTAGTTAAGGTCCAGTATATGAATTCTTTCTGATAAGGTAATCATTTTGTTCATTAAGTGTAAAGCAACAGTAGGAAGATGCTGAATGTGTACTGTACAAAAGAGGCAAAAACTCAATTCCTTATCTTATTCAATATAAGGAGCTGAGAAATTCTAGCTTTGTCTACATCATATACATCAGCCTTTTGCACCACAAAGTTAGCAAGTATGAACATCTACATTTAAGGACAGTCTCCCTTTTTCCTTCGAGTGTCTTTGGTTTCTTTCACTCATTTTGTCGACCCCAAGGGAAAAGTGCTGTAAATTGAAACTGTTGCTCTTGAATTTTGCCCCCGTTATGCAACTTTTTTGTAATTGGAGAATGTTGTCCAGTGATAATTTGTTTTATTGCTTACTTTTCAAAACTTTCTAGGGTGCTAGCGATGACGACGACAGTAGTGATGATGGGAATGAGAACTTGGGTAACAATTCATCAGATATGGCAATTGATTCCGTGGAAACACAGTCAAATTTGGGCCAGGGTATGGTAGTTGATGAGCCTGTGATGAAGCAGCCTGCTGAAGTGGACGAAGACGAGTGGACAAAAGTAGCTACAAGGCGTAACAAAGGTAGAAGGAATTAAAGCACTACTACAGCTCATGGAGTATACAAAAATTTTGTTCCCTAAACCTTAAATGAAGAAAGCTTGGTATGTTGGTGAACTATTATTTTAATAGTTGTAATTATGGCCATTGTAATGTGGTTTTTGCTTCCTCGTGCATTGATGAATTCTCCACCAATTATCATCTAAGGCTCAGAGACGGTCTTTTTGCTGGTTGCAACAAGGAAATTTGTAGTTGAGTTACTGGAGCCTCCTTGATGTTCCTTAATGAGCCTTACCTTTTTTTTTTTTTTGCTGTGGTTTACCAACTGTACTGGAAAAAGTGAAGCAAGGCATCAATACTTGATCTAAATTAAGTAAAACAACATTATTGTAGTCCTTCACTATGTTCTATACAAATAACTATTAACTTAGGGTGTGTTTGGTACGACGGAAAATGTTTTTTTATTTTTCACTGTTTGGTTACACAAAATAATTTGAAAAATATTTTCCTAGATATCATATTTTCCTGAAATTGGAATAAAATGACTTCCCTAGAAAAAGTTAAGAAAACATTTTCCAAAAACTCCACGTACCCATATCTAATCCCTCCACTTCTCTCGCCTACCCTGCCCCCTCCAAAAAGTTTTTTTTTTTTAGATTTCAGTTTTTTTCTTTTCCTTCACCGCCCCCCACCCCTTACCCCCCGCATTTTTTTTATTACCTTTTTTGTATTTTTTAATTTTCTGTTTTTTCGTTTTTCTGCGCCGCTCCCGCCAAAAAATATATTATTTTTTTGTATTTTCAATTTTTTGTTTTCTGTTTTTTCTTTTTTTTTCCCGCAAAAAAATAATTTTTTTTTGTATTTTAAATTTTTTATTTTCTGTTTTTTCGTTTTTCTGCACCATTCAGCACCCACCCCGCGACAATTGTTTTTTTAAAAAAATATTTCAGTGCTGGTTTTGTTATTTTTTCGGTTTACAGGTTTAAAATTTTACGAGTTCCAAAGTTGTGGGTTAAGAAGATTGTTGGTGCGAAAGTTTATGGCTTCGTGTTTATTGGATCTAAATTATTTATGAATACTCTTGAGAAGATATTTTTCTTAATTTGCGTACCAAATACCGAAAAATGAGTAAGATTACTACTTGTTTTCCAAGAAAAACGTTTTCCGTTATACCAAACACACCGTTAATTTCCAAACCAACGATATAATGGTGCTCTTTGTGTTTTGTCCGCCCCTAGTCCAAGGTGTAATGATGCACGTATAGGCAATAAACTGTTTTATAAATGATTGTCGAATTTTTCCTTTTTTTCAATTAATTAAGAGATTTTTCTCGTAAACGATTAAATAATCAATCTTCGTCTTAAAATTTGTTATTTGCAGTTGAAAAAACTATACAACATGTGGCTAGAAATAACACCAGAGGTGAAACCACAACGAAGGAAAAAGCATGAATTTAGGAAAGATAATAAATAGAAGATGCAACTAAGTTAACTCTCTCATATAGACAAATGTTTTACCGAAAGGTTTAAACAGCAAATGCAAAACTAAAGTTCCCTAAAACCTCTCCCTTGTCGATCAGATATACAAACAAAGCCAATGCAATGGCTTAAAGGGAGACAAAGCACGATATATTTGATTTACTGATTTCTGGCATTCATCACAACATATAACCAGACACCAACAGTGGCTTAGAGAAATGGTGGCAAAAAGCATCCAGACCTCCACTAATACTAAGTTCTAATATTTAGTACTATTACAGAACTAAAAGTTTCCCTTAATTTAGTTTTTTCTCCAAATGTAAGACTTAGCAGAAAAACATAGAACTGCGCACATTCCTGTGAAGCCGAGGCAATGCGGGAACCGCACCACCACCAACTGCTGTAACTCCACCGTGACTCGACGAGGTCTCTGACAGTTCATCAAACTTGATAAACTGTGACATCTGTGCTGCCGCCAAGTGGGCATAACATATAGGTGCAACTACACGAAACGTATTAAGAAAAAACAAAATTTTTCATCAGATCAGTATTAGGAGTAGTATGTGATGATATTCTATATTTTACACCTTTCAAGCCAGTAAAGAATCATAATTCCTGAAAAAGCAATACTAGTAAAACACAAATGATTTTCTTACCAACAGAGATGGCTGTAGTACTTCTCTGATACCTGTAGTACAGTAGAAAAGATGAATAAAATCTCTCAAAGAAGGATTTGAACAACAAATAACATCAACTCATAGAAGGAGACTGTTTACTTACACATATGATAGTGAATGGACCAGCTCTTGCATGTCATCTGCTGAAAATCCAATTTCATCATGCAGGACATGGTAGTGAGTCGGTCGCGTTGTTCCCTGAATAGCACAAAGATGACAGAAGCTCATCATAGAATATAAGCAATTAATATGAATCATAGAGCTGACTCAAACAAAGGATTTTACAAAACTCACAATAGGCCCAGCATGAGCACACATGTAGAAGTCGTTGTTCTTAGGATGGCAAATTGCATTGTCGATCACAGTCCCTGCATAGAAAGATATTTCAAAGGAAGTTTATACAGAACGAGTCAATCAAATTATACAACAGTAATAACACAAACTATGTGGCTAAAAGTACAAACCAGGAAGAACATTATCTGGTGAGTTAGTCTGGAAAAACTGTGTGTGGTGGTTCTTTTGTGCAACAACGACTGTGAACTTTGGAAACCAATTCTCATCCAGATGGTTGCAGGCCTAGAGAATATGGTCATATTTAGTGATCAGGAAAAGAATAGGTGTCATGGAAAAACTAAGTTGCAGTTACTGCACATTCAAACCTCGATAATCTGATCGAGCTCAATGTTTATGACTTGGTTGAACTGGGACTCACTCACTCCGTCCCTGTTAACATCCATGACAGCTTAATCATTAGCAACTATATAAAATTTTAATGTGCAGGAATGAGAAGAAGAAACCATAAAATATACATCATGTGGTAGTGTGAAGACTATCCTTAAGTTAGATGTTGCAAAAATCAATATAGCCCTAAATCAGAGAGCTTGTCCTGAAAGCATAGTGAAAGTACATAAGAATTAAAGCCCTCAGAAGTAATATCTTCCTTTGTTTTTATATTTTTGCTTCAAGTCTACTTGAGAAGGGGAGAAAAGGTTGTGACGAACTGGGGAACTTGCACAAAATGTGGATATGGAGTTGAAAAGTACAACAATTTCTAGTTCCAGATTCACAGAACTGCATTTGAGTAAATGATACAAGATTGAATCAGTTCTCTTAACTTGCTTTCTAGAAATCATACCTGAAAATTATAATATGCTCGGGTTTCACTTTGTTAGAACTTGAGTAGAAGTCCACCAGCAGCTCCCTGTATACAGGACAAATTTCTTAAGTAACAAAAAATGGGGGCATTCGATATACTTACATAGAGAGTAAACTAGTATCAATTAAAATCAGCTCGGCATGGTAAATATAAACATCTAAACACGGACAACAACATTGTGTCAGCAACTACCTGATAAGGCCATCATCTTGAGTATCTGATTCTTTTTTGTACAGAGAGTCTATCATTTCCAGCTTTGGTGACTGAGTACGAACAGCTGCTCGATAGCGCGAAATAAGGGGCCATTGTCTAGAACTGACCACCTGATAATCTCAAATCCATAGAATCAGCACCATCTAAGACTTAGAGAGAAGCAAGCGATATAAAATGAGCAACATTATCTTTGAGTACCGCTGCAATGGATGGAATGTCTGCTCGTCCAGGTGAGCCATGAGAGACATCCATTCCGATAATGATTGTGGGGACTTTTGAAATCTGAGGTAGTACAGGGGAAAGCTCCATAGCCAAAAAGGAATTCATACCACCCAGCTGTGCAAAGAAGCACCACACATGGAAGAGGTGTTAATTAATCAATCAGGAGTCGGTAAATAGTTGGAGTGAAAACCTTTTGCCAATTCAAACATGCCTTTGCATTGATTTTCAAGAGCACATTGGTAAGGTACTGATCGTTGATCTTTGTTGGAGCAATACATTGTGTAACAATTCCAAGATCGGATAAATTCCTTCTCTTCCAGGGGCCTTCAACATGGAAAATTACCAAAAATGAGACAATTAAAAAAGAGATTCCAGCCATTATTATATAAAACTTTAAATGTAAATTTCAGAAGAAACCAAGATTGGTCGGCTCTAAGGCAACAACCATAAAGGTCAGAATTCTTCCTCTCTGGAAGTATGCAGAGAAGGAACTGAGGCGGAGATGGAAGTTTTGATTTCACTGCTTCTAGCATCTTCTCAACTCTCACATGAGCAGGATTGCGTCTGAACTGCGGATTCTCCTCAAAGATATGATCAAATGGTTTACTGATGGACTACATAGATGATGGAACACGTTAATGATTCAGAAATATGATTATATATGTGTATATATACGTGTACTCTAGAGTTGGAAAGGTACTCACAATTCCTTTTTGTTGCCCACACCTTTGTAGATCCATACAAAGCTTACGGACATCACAACGGGCAGAGAAGTTCACAACTGCCCAACGCTCAAGTTTGCTCGGTTCAACCAATTGCTGTGTTGGTAAGACTCCAAAAATCAAAGGACTAGCATTGATAAGTCATCAGAGAAAGTAATATTGTTAAGCAAGATACCCCTACCTTCTGGTTAAAATTCCACCTTCCATTTCTAGGAAACAAGTCTTGATCTCTGCCTACCTTCAACTGTAGAACAAGAAATAAAAAATGTCTATTCTTATCAGACATTGCGTACAAACTCAAATTCTCTAATCTAAAGTGCCAACCTGAGAAACTTCTAGCAATTAAAAATGACAAAAGAGCAACAACAGCAGGTAATTGAACATCGATCATGCTCACCTTTGGAGTTGGCAAGATACGACCTTCAACTTGAGTAAACTGATCACTGATCGAAATTCCAGCAGATCCAAGAAGAGGGTCAGCCTTATAGTTGCTGGTCTTTAGAGCCTGCAAGTTTTACATGATAGTGAAATGCATAGCTCGTATGAAATTAGAACAGGCTACAATTGATTCTAGAGCTTACATCACTCAATGTTCTCATTCTTTCTTGGGGCTTCTGTCGGGATTTTTCTACCAGGGAAGCCCTTTGTAGATTGGACAGCGCCTTGGTATAGCGTTGCAGAGACACCAGGTGGCAAAGCTGACAAGGCAGAAAGGAAAACTGTGAGGTCACAAACATTAAAAGCTGCACATATTAGGTGTAAATTGTCTATAGTACCTCAAGAGGAATAAAAGTTGGATGTTTGGGTTTCCCAACGTTTATGCAAGGAAAATCTCCAGAATAATTCAAAGGAATATGGCGATGATGAGTGAAATATTCATAAACAGTCAGCTCAACCTCTTTCTCTTCCCCAGCCATACCATTTCCACTTTTCTGCTTCAATGTGAAGCTGAAACACAAAACAACTGAGATTAAATCTTTGCGTGCTCTAAAGCAAATCAGTCCACAAAATGTGGAGAAAAGAAAAATGGATTCATAATGAACAAACAAACTGACGTCTGCTCTTTGCAAGGCTTTTCAGTGAGGCCGGTGATTTTGTATTCCCTATTTGAGGGGCTGGCCTTGATTCTCAGACTCTTGAGCATCTTCTTGGCCTGGGATAGAGGAGCAAATACAAAAATTGAAATGCAACTGCTGCAAAGAAGGAAAAGAGAATGAGTAATAAATTACCTTGGACCAGTCAATCTGGTAAGGATCTCTAGCATTTTGATTTGCCAGAAGGAAGTCTACCACTGGCCCTGGCTGCACAATCATTGTTGTTGATGCATCTGCAAGCTCAAACATTATACGATAATGATTTGGGGGAGGTGAGAAAATGCAGTGATTTTTCTGGTTAACAATTTACCCATGTTCAATGATAGGCCTCCCTGAGTGGCCCGGAAACTTGAATGGAAACCCCTGCATCCTAAAACTCCTCCACCAAGCTCAGTGAAGTTTCTTGGCTCATCATGAAAAAAAGATTGTCGCACAATCAGGCAGCCCCTGTAACAAAAAAAAAGAAAAAGTTTTAGATAACCAGAATAAGTTGTCAAGGCAAAGAAAGAAGCAACTCCATACCGTTTGGCAGCATGCTGCCTCAGAACTATGTCAAGCACTCTCACTGCCTCTTGATACTGTTCAGAGTCTTGTCCCCGGAGTGCATTTGTAATTGCTTGCATTGGTATTTTTGCAGCATACTTAATTACCACTTTATATGCCTTTGACCGTGGCTGCCTCTTTGACCTTTTTTTATCAGCCTCACCGGGGCTCCCTTCAAGACTTTCACCTCGAGTAGTGCTTCTGTACACATGAAGCAAAAGTTTAGTTGATACATAAAATTGGTTGTTAAAAAACCAAAATCGTTTATTGTAAAATGCAAAAAGAAATTTAGTACTGCACCTGGAAGAAGAAGAGAGATCCTCCAACACAACAGTAAACTCAAGTTTGTTGTGAGGTAGTGCACCAATTGTAAACAGGCTCTTCTCACCATCATAGGCAAAATCTTTGCCGGCTAGCTCCAATGCATACGTTTGTTGCACCTTGTCCAGAATTTTTCGTCCTATGCCTTTTGCCTCTACAGGATTTCCATCTTCATAATTTAGAGCAACCTGAGGCAATAATAATCAATATTTTTTCAGTTCACTTTGAAATTTAATCAAGCCAAACACAGCATTTCACATTGTACTTTAGCACAAAGAAATTGAATGCATTATAAGCAGATGAGAGCTTACACTATAATGGAAGAAGTATCCATCAGAGTTGGTCATCCCTACTTTAAAATGGTTGGTGAGTAGACGAATCTTTTGCCCTTTTGATCCAATCCCTGGTCGAGCCATAGGAACACGGCTTGGTTTTGTTGTTGTAGCTTCACCTTTTGAAGAAGCCATTCTAACGACCAACCCAATTCAGTAATTTGTTCAGTGAGAAGCTAAAAAAACAAGACTAATGGAATTTTATGTGTCATAGCTTTATAAAATGATGTTTCATCTTTCTGGTGCGAATAAACCAGTAAGATATAATATATCCTGTCAGTTTGTCAAATGAATGATATGATACAGTTGTAACATCATGTAATCTTAACAGAACATATCACAACAGGACTAAATTTTCGTCTGTAGATTCAGAGATGCTGCAGTTTGTGGCTATAAAAATATAATCAGACAAAGCTTCAAAAAGTAACAGAATTTGAGAAGAAAGAAAGAAAAGCTCAGCATACAAGTAATGCACAGACACATAGAGGCACATAAATAGACCAAAGAAATGCATGTATTCATTCCACTTAGCCAACTGAAAGATCATGCATGAGTCCTAAAATAAATGGCCTAGTATGTTGAATGCAAGTTATTAAAACAGAGGGCCTTGATCTGAAATGAAATGGGAATATAGAAGGACATTCAAACATGAGTAACAAACTATTACCTACCAGTAAACCAATGATAACAGAAAAGTACAAAAGTTGTACCCTTTATGGTTGATCATATAAAGATATCTACATTTGGTTAAAGGGTGGCACACAACCAACAAAGTTTGAAAACCATATTACAGATATTATCATCTAGCTGTCAGGACATTAACTGCAATAAATCTTGAGCGACGACTATAAAATCTCAATATAACATGTTATGAATGGTTCTCAGTATTCATTTTCCAGTAAAAAACACAAGAAAAAATAAAGTAATATAATATTCTGGTAACATGAAGATTCAGATGAGATACTAACAGTATTCATCTTTCAGAAAAAGGGGAATTAAGGGAAAAGATTAAACCACAAAATACAATAAAACTCCAGAAATTATAAGGGATTTGCAGAAAGAAAAGGCTCCATATCAACATGAAGAAGCAACCACATAATTCATAATACATGCATACAAACATGGTACTTAACATTTTAAGATCTTATAATTCCTGAATTAATCCCTCTTCAACTAAGATAGCTAATACACAAGAATCAAGATCCACACTCCAGCACATATTCTCATATAAAATTATACGCGTAGACCACAGAGACAGTCACAAGCATATATATACAAGCAAAATACAAATAGTTTAGCAATCTAAACATACGCACATGCATATGGTTGCACATATACACTCCCCTATAAGCAGCTACTCCCCCCCC
>AWOL01S0050061.1:30922-61302 GCA_000715115.1 Nicotiana otophora
AAGGTTTTGTAATTGACATGACCCAAACGTATATGCCATAATTTATTTGACTCAAGTAAGTAAGAAGAAGCTGAAATTTTATTATTATTCTCAATAACCATTACATTCAGCTTGAAAAGGCCCTCAGTGAGGTAACCTTTTCCTATAAACATTTCATTCTTACTTATTACAATCTTATCGGATTCAAAAAAACACTTAAACCCATTCTTAACAAGAAGTTCAGCAGAGACTAAGTTCTTTCTAATCTCGGAAACATGAAGGACGTTGTTCAAGGTCACCACCTTACCTGAAGTCATTTTCATAAATATCTTTCCAGATCCTTCAATTTTGGCCGTTGCAGAATTTCCCATAGAAAAACGTCTCTTCGGGTCCAACAAGAGCATATGTAGCAAAAGCTTTTCTAACAGCACAAACATGGCGAGTGGCTCCAGAATCAATCCACCACTCCTTAGGATTTCCCACCAGGTTGCATTCAGAAAGCATAACACATAAGTCATCGATATCTTCGTGCTTTTCAACCATGTTTGCTTGACCGTTCTTCTTGTCTTTCTTTGGAGCACGACAATCTGCAGATCTGTGTCCAGCTTTTCCACAGTTGTAGCAATTTCCGTTGAACCACTTCTTGCTTGGGTTTCTTTTCGGTCCATAAGCCTTCTTCCTCTTTCTATCCTCAACAATGTTTACTCCCATTATTGTTGAGTTTTCACGGCCTTTCTTTTCAGCAGCTTTGTTTTCATCTTCGATTCTCAACCGAACAATGAGATCTTCAAGGGACATCACCTTTCGTTTGTGTTTTAAGTAGTTTTTGAAGTCCTTCCACAAAGGAGGCAACTTATCAATCATTGCTGCAACTTGGAACGCTTCATTGATGACAAAACCTTCAATGAAAATTCTATTAGTAGAAACAATATAATTAATACTTTCAACATTAGTATTAATTTGACTTATACCTTCAGCAAGGAGATCGTGAATAATCACTTGCAATTCTTGAACTTGGGTAATAACAGACTTGCTATCTACCATTTTATAGTCCAAAAATTTAGTGGCAACGAATTTCTTTAACCCGGCATCTTCCGTTTTGTATTTCCTTTCAAGCGCTATCCACAGTTGTTTTGACGTCTTCATATTACTATAGACGTTATATAGATCGTCCTCTAGTCCGCTAAGAATGTAATTCTTGCATAGAAAATCAGAATGCTTCCACGACTCAGTCACGAGAAAGCGTTCATTTTCTGGAGTTTCGTCGGGCAGAACAAGAACATCTTCTTTAATGAACTTCTGCAGACTTAAAGTCGTCAAGTAGAATAACATCTTCTGCTGCCAACGCTAAAAATTAATCCCGAAAAATTTTTCGAGTTTTTCTGCCAGTGCCAATGCTGGTGTTATTCGGCTTGTCGATGCATTGGCAGTCACCATAGGAACAGTCTGGTTCCCGTTGTCATTCGTTATTTCTGTAAAAGAATGACACAAACGTTAAAATCACGTAGATTTTAATCTCCACTGGGGTAGAAAACCACACATATTTTAGTCTCCAGAAACAGTGAGTATAACACAAATACAGAAAATATTAAATTCCTTAAGTTTGTTATTGAACTGTATTTGTAAAATAATTGTGGAGAAGATAAAATAACATATAAACATAAATATAAAAGAAACAGAATTTAATCCGAGACCACTGAATTCATAGTGTTTCCTTAAGAAATTTAATCCCCTCCTAGTACCCAAGGTTGTGGATTATTTTCTCCCAGAATAGAACGAATTACANCGTTATATAGATCGTCCTCTAGTCCGCTAAGAATGTAATTCTTGCATAGAAAATCAGAATGCTTCCACGACTCAGTCACGAGAAAGCGTTCATTTTCTGGAGTTTCGTCGGGCAGAACAAGAACATCTTCTTTAATGAACTTCTGCAGACTTAAAGTCGTCAAGTAGAATAACATCTTCTGCTGCCAACGCTAAAAATTAATCCCGAAAAATTTTTCGAGTTTTTCTGCCAGTGCCAATGCTGGTGTTATTCGGCTTGTCGATGCATTGGCAGTCACCATAGGAACAGTCTGGTTCCCGTTGTCATTCGTTATTTCTGTAAAAGAATGACACAAACGTTAAAATCACGTAGATTTTAATCTCCACTGGGGTAGAAAACCACACATATTTTAGTCTCCAGAAACAGTGAGTATAACACAAATACAGAAAATATTAAATTCCTTAAGTTTGTTATTGAACTGTATTTGTAAAATAATTGTGGAGAAGATAAAATAACATATAAACATAAATGTAAAAGAAACAGAATTTAATCCGAGACCACTGAATTCATAGTGTTTCCTTAAGAAATTTAATCCCCTCCTAGTACCCAAGGTTGTGGATTATTTCCTCCCAGAATAGAACGAATTACACACTGGTGTAGTGATATTTCAAACAACAGTATTTCAGAGAACACAAAGATCGGTAGCAAATCACACTTACTGTTGCTTTGTTTGTTGTTAAAACAATGCAGAAGAAAGGAGGAGAAGTCAGAAATTCATATGAAAAATCTGAGAGAATGGACTGGTATTTATAGCCAATGTTGAGCTCAAACTAAATAGGTGCAACTCTTCAAAAACTTAAGAGGTGCAACTCTTCAAATTCGAAGAGGTACCAACTGTTTCTTCAAATCTGAAGAGGTGCAAACTATTATTCAAATCCGAAGAGGTGCAAACTGTTTCGGCCATATTGTAAATGCCTTTTACAAAAAGCGAAAGGCATATGCTATTACGTTGGATTTAATATTAATATTCCGTTTACAAAAAACCGGATATTTAATAACATTTCTATTAAAAATCCGAATCCGTAGCCGAAACCGGATATTTAATAATATTTCTGTTAAAAATCAGTAGCCGGAGCCGAGCGACGACGACGGCGCGAGGCTTGCCTTCTTCTTAACTCTTTAAGAGATAGAAGAAGTGCAATTGTATATATATCCATCAAAATCTTTTCCTCTTCCAATATGGAACAATGTCCCTTTGTCAAAGAGTAGAACTCAAATATTTTTAATTTCTCTCTATTTCCCATTCACCCTCTTTTAAGTTACATTTAAGCTTAAAACCCCAATAATTTTAAGTTACATTTAAGCTTAAAAACCCAATAAAAGCTTCTGGTTCCTTTTTCTTTCGTTTGACCCTTGAGAGTTATTTCTTTCATTTGGACTTTCTAAATCAGAATTTTTAAATATGATGCAGCAATTACCATCAAATTATCACTCAATATCAACGAATAAATAGTCTTAGGGTCCGTTTGGCCATTAAAAAAAATTCACTTTTTTCGAAAATTTTCATTCTTTTTCGGAATTAATCATATTTGACTATGAAAATTTTAAATTTCACTTAAAATTGAATTTAAAATTTTTCAGAAATTTGAAAAATTAAAAAAAACTGTTTTTTAAAATTTTCATTTCAAATAACTCACAAAAATTCAGCAACAACTTCAGATTGTATTCATGTCTAAACACAACTCTAATTTTCATAACACCATTTTCATATGATTTTTTACCTGGTTTTTTCCGGATTTCACAATTATTATGTCCAAACGACCAATTAAAACGTAACTGAGAATGTCTTTAAATAGTGTTATATATATCTTTTAAAATGAATGTCCACAAAAATTCAATTGAGGGGCAAAAATCGAGCTCGCCGTCTATGGCGATTTTATGTTGGCAAAGAAAACGGAAGGCGATAAGGAGAGGAAAATATGGCGCCTTTTATTCATGGGAAAAGTAGATAGTTGTCGGGAAAACTTGAAGGGTCGAATGACCAGAAGAGAGTGAGGGTATTCTTGGAATTTCACGAATATGTACTCGCCTTTTCTTTCAGCGACCTACTTTCCCCCCTCAAGTTTAGCTTCCTAATACTAATTTCTCGTGTAGTTTACACTTATATCCCTTTACTTAATTTTTTTTTTGTTGGTGTAATAATTCTCTTAACATTTATTATTAACTAGTCGTAGGGTTAACCTATCTCAATGAGTAATTTTTTTTCTGAAAATAATCACACATATATATATATATATATATTAAAGTCTTTCTTTGAGTCATAAACTAAAAGACTTAAATTTTGAGGATGGTGAATATTTATTATATATCACTACCTCAATAAAAGAAGAAACTATAAATAGAACTCCACAATTATTAGTTATTATCCTACTGTGATTGTTTGAGGATTTCTGTAGGAATATTTTATGAAAAATATTATTATTTATGTGACCTACTGAAAACAAATAAGTAACATAAAAATACTTTTATCGTGATTTTTTAAAATTTATGAAGTAACATAAATTGAAAAACAACTCTTTTAGTCTTCTAGAAATTTTGGAATAACATGGTTGGCCTATGATTCCAGGAATACCAAACAAATACTATTAAGTTTATTATGTTAACTACTTGTAGATATGATACCTTGATACTTGGGGAGAGATCAATGTAGCTTGCACTTTGCAAAAATTTCTGAGATATGACCATGATACTTTATATTGTGGTATGCCGTGAATTCAAATATGAAATTATAAGAGGGAGATAAAACTTATAAATGTTAAAATAAGAGAATAAATTATTGAAATCAAAACGGGTTCATTCATCAGGATAAAACCTCTAAAGTCGACGTGCTTTTTTAAATCTTTCCGATTACCAAATACTTAACTAAACATACTTCAAATTGTAATGTCCACAATTGAAGGAGATGCCTGCAAAAGAAGCATGAAGAAGCTTTGTAAATTCGTGTAAAAATTAATAGAGTAGAAAAATATACAAGCACAAAACCTAGAATCCTCCTTTGAGAAATTTGTTCATTATGAGATTCTCTTTGGGAAAATTATACTTTATATAGTTGCTTTACACAATTCAAATAAGGAAAAAAATATAATTAAAATCTTACTCCATTTAAATTCCTAAATATTAGGAGTTTTGCAAGATTCAAATAAGTAAAAAGTTAATAATCAATTTTTTAGTTGATTTCAAAGTTTTAAATATTTAAAAAATTACAAAAGAAAAGAAAATTACTTTGAAAAATAAAAATTACACTTGTCAAAGAAATAAAATAAAATTGCTTAAAACTGATGTAAATCATGTCCCTAAGCTAAATATTCAATAGTTGTTCTATAATAGATAAATGGTTGTTAACTTTGCTTGATGGTCGTGGAGGTAATTATAAATGTCATAATGCACTTCAAAGCATCTAAAATTTGCATTTTTAAGTTTCTTTATCATATTTATGTTTTACGTTAACTACTTTTCAAATATACACAACATAAAGAGTCTTAGGGGAAACAAATTATTTTTATATGGTAAACCCTTAATTTAAATAAAAATTGATTTACAAATTTATAGTGACAATCATATCTCAAATTGAGGTTGTACGTTGATACACACAAGGAAAGGAGATCAAATATAATTAAAGAAAAATAATTCTAATTCAAATAAGGAAAGATTTAATAAGTACTAAAATTTTAGTTGATTTAAAATTACTAAATTTTAGAAAAATAATTAAATGATAACGTAAAAAGCTCAAAGTCCTAATTATTAGAAAAATAATTAAATGCATATTCCTACATATTAGAAAATTAATTAAATGACTATTTTATCTTGTGTGAACTCTATTTTTAAAGGGGTAAAAAAGGCGAACGATATTTCGCTAAGGGCTTTCGTACTTTTAATATATTATAGATATAGATGTACCAACATTACGGTTTGATTAATTTTCCCTTATTATTTAATTAATTTTGTAAACACCCTTTTAAGAAATATTTTTCCCTCATCCATTCAAATAAAATAAAAAAATCGGTGATTTCATTTTGCTTCTAAAAATATGTCGTTTGGTGGAAGTGACCTTTTTCTACTCCATTATTATTATTATTATTATTATTATTATTATTATTATTATTATTATTATTATTATTATTTTTTGGGGGTTAAACAATCAAAATTTTCGTTTAACCAAGTATAGTATGTACAACCCACTAGCTCAGTTGGACTCTAGAGCTAGTCGGATAACAGAATTAATAACAACTTTTAATCTACTGCATCTCCTCTACTGACTATTTCTACATATAACTATACACGTCTAAGTAGGGCAGTTGCTTAATCTTTCTAATTCCTTGTGCCATTTGGATTCATTTTGCCCTCGTAGGTACAACTCCAGTACAATATTCTTCATCCTCTGAGAGCTTGATATCATCTTTCCTTGAAATCTTCGTTGGTTCCTCTCTGCCCAGACATGGTAGACCACAGTTGCAAACATGAATCTTAGCCTTTGAGCGTGAACTCTGCAGGTACTTCTCTTCGTTAACCATTCAATCTCATCATTCCAGCTTCCAACTTGATGTCTTTCTCCCAGCCATTTTAGCAATGCTGCCCACATATTTCTGGAGTAATCACATTCAAACAGGAGGTGCTCCATTGTCTCTTCAATGTTCTTCCCACAGGGCACACGATCACTTGATATTGATAGTCCCCACTATTTGACCAAAAAGTATAACTTTCGATTAAAACTATTGTATTTATATAATAAAGGGTTAAACCTAGTTAATGATAATACCTCTAAATACGGATCTTGAAAGTATGGATAATGTGAAACAGATCTAGTGGGAGATTGACAATAACAAGCATTAAATATTCCAAAAAATATGAGCAATAATGGAGGAGTAACTAGCAATAAATAGCAATATATGACATTTAAGTAAATAGGAGGATTGATTCACCCAATGAAGAATGAACTAGATGATTGTTCCTCCTGACAATGATGAGTAACGGATAAATTCTAGAATGTTCGAACTATTCTCGGGTCTAATGGAAAAGTATGGAATAATACTAATGAGAATCTTGATGAAAAGGTAATGTTTGTGTCTTTGTTAGATAGAGAGAATCTTTTTTCGAAATATGTTCTTATCACCTGAATATTACATATCCCTTTTTCTTATCTTTTTTCTTCCTTATATGGGACATATCCCTAATAAACCCTAATAGTACATGTGCAGAGAATATTTTTCAGAATATTTCCTCTATTATTCTATTCTAAAAACTAGTCGTTACAACTCTTTCTGCGGATCTCGTACTCGACCATTGTACGCGTCCCGACCTCGAGCTTCGCCATTTTCTGATCTACCTCGATTTATTCTTCACTCATACTTTCTTGCCTTAAATGTTCCGTGGTAGATTTTGACCTATACAGTTAGTCCCTCTGCTTATTGAGGCCGTCCTCAGATGACCTCGATGAGCGGACTTTGTTGGCTATGGTCGAGGAGAGTTAACGAGTGGGTCGAGCAGTTAAGTTTGGGATGAGCTGGAAACATGGACTTTCATGAGCCGCAACTTTTGGGGGTTACGTCATTTCTGCACTAGAATGACGCCATGACATCATACGTCATTATGGCGTATTTTCCTGATGCTTTGCGTCATTTCCCGTGCAAATGTCAGTTGGGGCTGTCGTTTCGATTCTAGTGCTGGGTACTGGTGGCATAATATCTTGATTTTTATGCCTGAATTCTTATAAATAGAGGTGTGATTACATTCATTTGTTCTTTAAGTGTTTTTCTCATCAAAACCTAGTGCCTTCTTCTCCTTCCTCCATTGTTGTGTGTCTTCTCTCCTGGTCTTAGTGATTCTTGCTGCTTCTAATCCATTTTTACTTGAATATCCTCTCTTATCAAAATTATGGCTAATGTACCCTCTGGTTCCGATGTGGGAACTGACCCTTTCCTTTTGGCGGTGCTTATGGCTCCTCACGCTGGTGGTGTCTCTGTCGTAATTGAAGATTTCCTACGGTGGAGGAAATAATTCCTCGTGGCGAGAAAGTTAGGTCTAACTTTTCGAAGGCGCCTGAAGACGAGCCCGGGATTTTTGAGTCGGCGATGAAAGAGGCTGATCTAGCAGAACTTAGGGCAATATTTAACATTCCAGCCGACATTGATTTGGTCCCAGCAGAGCGTGATGTGGTACAAATTCACTGCCCCGGATATTGTATACTATGCATATCCCTTCTAGGTCGGCTACGCTCTTCCTCTTCTCCCATTGGCGTAGAAATTCTGTCGCTACCCCGACTCAACTCGCCCCCTTATATATATAAGCTCATCAGAATGCTTACTAAATTTGCGGAGTTAGCCGGGGTCGAGATCACACTCCGGCATTTGATGCATCTCTTTGCCCCCAGTTTATATAGGGGTACAATGCTGAACCTTCGCCATCGAGGAGGCAAATGCCTGGCGGTGAAGATGGATGACAAGGCAAATTGTCAGTTCTGGCACAACTTCCTTCGTCAGAACCGAAGACGTGAGGCCGATGGCTCCCCCTCCTGCATTTCGTAAGAGGAAGGTTGCCTCCTCTTCAACGTCTATCCCCGCTATGACCGCGGCTAGTCCTGCTCGATCATCTACTTTCGTTCCTTCCTCAACCGCGGCCAGATCTGCTCGGTCGTCGGCCCCTTCTGCTGCTGCCTCATCATCGATTTTGTCTCCGCCTACAGATATTTTGACAACGGAGCTTCCGCCTTCCCCCTTGCACCGTCTTATGAACGAAGAGGGGGAGTCATCGTCGGGCGACGGTAACTTGGTTCCCCGTAAGAGAAGATCGGTGTACGTTGGTGATGGGGTTGCCCGGGCCGTGGATTCAGTAATGGATGATTTTTACATCCGTGAGACGACGACCATAATACTTAAGGACAACGTAGAACTGACTTCTGATATTCCGATGTCAGCGGAGGCCGTTGAGGGCATACCTCTTCCTTTTGCGGCGGTAAGAGCCGAAGGGTCGACCACTGCGGCTTATGATAATTTGAGGCAGGAGGGGCCGTCGACTTCACAGCTGGCTAACGATGCTTCTTTTTCGGTCAATGAGAGAGGCAAAGGAGTTGCCGAGGATGGATACGTTATGGGTTATGATCTTGATGTTGACGAGATGAGGATGATCGAGGAGGGATTTACCCAGCTGGAGGTGAGACTGGAGGGTCCACATAGACTATTGCGATCCCTATGGATCGGGATCTATTAAAAGATACGGAGAATATGGTTCCTGCCCTCAGTAACCTTTACTCTGACGTGGAGGGTCGAACTCTCCAAAAGCTGAATGATGCTACCTTATCGAGGAGCATAGCTGGCCTCGCTCTCATGGTAAGTTTTCAAAGTTTTTTGTTTCTATTCGTTATGCTCGACGGTTAGACACCGTTCTTACTCTCTCTGTTTTCTTTTTCTTTTTCAGACCGTGATCTTGGAGATTGAAAGCGCCCGAAGAGAGGAGCAGAGTAAGGCTATTTTTATGAAGTTGCGGCAAAAATACCACGAGTACCGTGGCAAGCACCGTAAAATTTGTAGGCGGTTTGGTGAGAGGGGCAATTTTCTGGCTCTTCGAGATGAATTGGAGGAGAAAGATGATAAGCTGGTGAGGGTCATCGAAAAGTGCAGCATCCTTGAGAGGACGCTGAAAATAAAGAGAAAGAGCTCGAGGTTAGCAGGGGTATCGAAGCTCAGTGCAGCGACCTCCAAGCCCATGTGGTTTCTCTGCGTGCCCAACTTGAGGAGTGGCAATTCAAAGTGGATGCTCTAAATGGCGAGGTCGCCAAAAAGGCAGAGGACCTTGAGAAAGCAGAGTTTGCTAGGTCGAAGGCTCTGAGGAAGGCGAAAGCTTTGGAGATAGTGATCCGTATTCTTCGCTCTGAGCGAGAAAGTGACTTGGAGACGGCCAAGCTTAAAGAAGAGCGGCTTGACGAGAGGATCAGTGAGTTGGAGAAAGACAACTCCCTCCTTCAGGACCAGGTGGCCCGCTTAGAGGCCGAGAAGGCTCAAATGCTTGCGCAACTGTCATCTTCTCATACTTTGGATTTACCAAACGTTCCCCGGGGCCTATACAAAGAATGGATTCACGCGGAGGCCCAGTTGGACGTATTCCGAGATCTGTATGCGGTGAGTTTTGTTCCTAGGGATGTCCTTGAAGATGCTCGTGTTAAGGCTCATGAAGCTCGAATCGCTTGCGGGTATGACCCTGCTACACCGGAGGCCGGTGGCGATGAGAGGGACACATATGTGGATCGGATTGAAGAGGACGCCTAGTACAAGGACGCGTACCCTGAGGGCAGTGGTGATGGTGAGGAGGCAGACGAAGACGACCCAGATGGTCAAGCCGACGGCACTGATGGTCCTGATGGCGACCAGTAGTCTTTCTTTTTCCTTTATTTTTTTTGCTGCAAACTTGTGCATTTTTGTAGGCGTCTTTACAAGCTTCTGTAAAAATATTCTAAGTATGAAATGTCGACTTTGTTATTTGTACCTGATTCTTTTTCTTTGGTTCGCGCTTGTATGCCTTTTGATTTTCTTAGCCATAATCACTTAGCTCGGATAAGGTTGAACACATCTTAATTTTTAATTACGACTGAGGATCATCAAGTGTTAATTCGAATGAGGTCGAATGTGACCTATGTTTGGTTATGGCCGAGGGCAAGTTAGGTGTTAATTCGAATGATGTCGAATATAACCTATGTTCAGTTAGGCCAGTTAGGTGTTAATTCGAACTAGGTCGAATATAACCTTTTTTTAGTTATGGATGAGGTCCAGTTAGGTGTTAATTCGAACGAGGCCGAATATAAACTATTTTTAGTTATGACCGAGGGCCAGTTAGGTATTAATTCGAACCATGTCGAATATAACCTATGTTCAGTTATGACCGAGGGACAGTTAGGTGTTAATTCGAACGAGGTCGAATATAACCTATGTTCAGTTATGACCGAGGGACAGTTAGGTGTTAATTCGAACGAGGTCGAATATAACCTATGTTTAGTTATGGCCGATGTCCAGCTAGGTGTTAATTCGAACGAGGTCGAATATAACATATATTTAGTTATGGCTGAGGCCAGTTAGTTGTTAATTCGAATGAGGTCGAATATAACTTATGTTTAGTTATGGCTGATGGCCAGTTAGGTGTTAATTCGAACGAGGTCGAATGTAACCTAAGTTTAGTTATGGTCGAGGGCCAGTTAGGTGTAAATTTGAACGAGGTCGAATGTAACCTAAGTTTAGTTATGACCGAGGTCTAGTTAGGTGTTAATTCGAACGAGGTCGAATGTATCCTATGTTTAGAAAGATAAGTGTGCAGCATTTGTCGATGTTGTGAACTTTAAGGCAACATTGCCTTGGTTGTATATTCGGAGAAATAGAAATAAACTTCATGCATTTGTGCTTTATTCATACACTTGGAGAAATTTACATCTTTTTCCGGGCGTTGGTTGGCATTCCAGTCCCAGTCCCAGTCTATCTAGTCCCTTCATTAGTTGACCTGGAGAAGTCTTGAGGGATCGAGCAATGAACTAGCCATCCTGTGCCTCCGTCTGTGCGCACTTCAACCTGAAGTGTCCCCTTCATCGCCTCGTTAAAAATCTCCCTGAGAAAACCCAATTGGGACAAAACTCAAGTGAAGGGAAATAGAGTACGACTTGGGGGACGCTTTATCTCTTAAACGTTGAAGTACTTGAGGTGGGTAATATTTCAGTTGTTTGGTAGAAGCTTTCCTTCCATCGTTTCTAATTGGAACGACCCTTTATTTGTAATTGCCGTGATTTTGAAAGGGGTCGTCCCAATTTGTTCCCAGTTTACCGTCCCGTGGGTCTTTGCTTGCTTGTGTTTTAACTTTAAGCATGTAGTCCCCGACTTTGAGTGGCCTAACCTTTTCCTTTTTGTTATAATATCGTTCAACTTGTTGTTTTTAGGCGATCATCCTTACGTAGGCTATATCTCTTCGTTTTTCGACTTCATCGAGCTCCTTCCTTCTGCTTTCATCATTCCTTGGTCCGCTCTCGTGGGAATATCTTAGGCTGGGCTCCCCGACTTTGACCGGTATTACTGCATCAGTCCCATAGACTAATAAGTAAGGCGTCTCTCATGTGCTCATCTTCGGTGTTGTTTGGTAGGCCTAGAGTACTTCTGGTAATATTTTCGGCCACAAGCCTTTGGCGTCTTCAAGTTTTTTCTTCATGATGTTCAGTATCGACTTGTTGGAGGACTCTGCTTGTCCGTTGCCCGCGGGATGATATGGCGTTGAGAGTATTCTTTTGATATGCCATTTTTCAAAAAATTCAGCGACCTTCTTTCCTGTAAATTGGGGTCCGTTGTCGTAACTGATCTCTTTGGGGAGGCCGAATCGGCATACGTTGTTTTTCCATATGAAGGCTATCACTTCTTATTCACATATTTGGGCGAATGCTCCTGCTTCTACCCATTTAAAGAAATAGTTAGTCAAAACCAAAAGGAATCGTACGTTACCTCATCTTGCCGGGAGGGGGCATACGATGTCCATTCCCCATTTGATGAACGGCCAGGGGGAAGTGATTGAGTGGAGGTGTTCGCCTTCTTGGTGAATCATCAGGGCATACTTTTGGCATTGCTCGCATTTTTTCATGAAGTCCGCGACCTCTTTTTTCATGGTGGGCCAGTAATACCCTACCCGTATGAGGCATCTGACCAAAGCTCGATTGCCGGAATGAGCTCCGCAATGGCCTTCGTGGACCTCTTCAAGAACGCACCGCGTCTGATTTGGGCCCTAGCATTTTGCCAGAGGGTCGTCGTACATTCTTTTATACAAGTCATTGTGGATGATGTTATACCTAGCTGCTCGCATTCTCAGTTTCTTAGCCTCTTTTTTATCACGTGGGAGTATGCCATCTTGCAAATATGTGACAACACGGTTGCGTCAGTCCCAAGTCAAGTTTATAGTTCATACCTCGATTAGGTCTAATGATGAGTTAAGAAGGTGGACTATACTTCTGTCTCCGGTTGCAATGTTTTTGGTGGCTGCGACTTTTAGCGAGGCTGTCCGCCTCGGTATTCTGTGCTTGGGGGATTTGATCGAGTTGGCATTCTTCGAACTCGGGCAGCAACTTGCAGATTTCGATCCCTCGCTTCGACACCAGGAAACCTAGAAATTTTCCCGAGGTCACACCGAATGTACACTTTTCGGGATTCACTTTTATTCCGTACCGTCTGAGTGTGTCGAAGGTCTATATTAGGAGGTCGATGTGATCCTCTTTCCATTTGGATTTGACCATCATGTCATCTATATAGACTTCCATCATTTTGTCGAGTTGGTCTTTGAACATCCTCATCACTAACCTTTGGTAAGTTGCCCCTGCATTTTTTAATCCGAATGGCATGACCCTGTAGCAGTACGTCCTTTGGTGAGTACTTTAACTCCCTGACAGAGCCATTTTCCAATAGTTTTTCCACCTCTTCACGTACCGCGTCATTAATTGCGGAGTTAAACTTACGCCTAACCTGCCTCACCGGGGGATGGAATGGATCGACGTTCAGCTTGTGCGTGGCGATTTCCTTCGGGATACTTGCCATATCTATAGGGCTAAAAGAAAACAAGTCCACGTTAACAGTTAAGAATTGAAAATATTTACCTGGTTCCTTAAGCTTGCAGCTGATGTAAGCTTTCTTGTTGTGGTCGTTGTTGTCTAATTGAACGGGGTCGAGGTCTTCTATGGTCGATCCTGCGGCTTCGACCGTATCAGGGTCTCTGATGATATTTTCGCTATCATCGTGCATTGACCTCGACCATATTGATTGTTATTCCTCTTTTTCTTTGTCCTTCATTTGTTGAGTGACCGTACAGTCAAGAGCAATATGGTAACATTCTCAGGATGTGCGTTATTCCCCTCATATACTGAGTTGGGAATTTGATGACTTGGTACAAGCTGGAGGGGATGGATCTGTTGGTGTGTATCCATGGTCGCCCTATTATGGCGTTGTATACTATGTCTTGGCCCATGGAATGTGGTTTCAAGAGTGACGCCACCGTCCAGGATGGAGAGTGTGATCTCGCCGGATGTTCGCTCAACTGCATTGTTAAAACCTGTTAGTGTGATGCAGCGCGACATTATCTTATCCTCGAGTTTCATTTGTGCAAGTACTCGAGGGTGGATAATGCACGCGCCGCTCCCATCGTCTACCATAATGCATCTCACATCGGTATCTAAAATTCGTAAAATGATAACAAGGGCATCATAGTGAGGGAACTTGAATTATCGAAGAAGATACTTTCTTCGAGTTCATCATACCGTTTGTGGGTGATTGACCGTTTGAGCTTGTGGGTTGTAGTGAACTTCACACTGTTGATAGAAGCATCGTGACTGCCGCCGATGACCATGTGGATGGTGCAAGTCGGCGATGGTGGTTTCGGCGGTCCTTTATGTTGTTCACGACCTCTGGCAAAGTTGACCCTTCCCCGGCCGCTCAACAACTCTTTAAGGTGTCCCTGTCATAGCATGTTTACGACCTCCTGTCTTAAGGTGATGCAATCCTCGGTTTTATGCCCGCGTTCTTGGTGGTACTCGCATAGGGCGTCCGACTTTCTAGTACTCGGGTCCGACCTCATCTTTTGCGGGCACTTCACATTTGGTCCGAGCTTCTCCAAGGCATAGACTATTTCTGTAGGTGACACACAAAAATTGTGAGCAGATAATAAAGGGGGCATACCTCTCTCGTTCCGGTGAGTCGCTATTCTTGATCGGGGTAGGCCCTCTTCGCAGCAGGAGAAGGATGCAATGGCGGTTCTAACATATGGTAGATGTCATTCCCTATTGTTTCGCGGAGCTGCGAGGTCCCTTCTAATATCATTTCTTCGATCTTTCTGGATTCGGCTTGTACCGAGGTCAGTCGATGAGTCGGCCCGTTGAGGTCGTCCTCATCTGCTCGGACCTCGGCATAATATACGTTATGTATTTCATCCCAAGTAGTCGGGGGGACTTCATAAGCCGACTTAATAACTTTCTTGTTGCCCTTGAACCATTTCTGCTCAGCCCGTTTTGAAAAGCTACGACCTCCATCCCTTCTGATACATTCGGCAAGGTCGTTCTTACTCGGTTGAACCGGGCGAGGAAGTCCCTCAATCCCTCTACCGAAGACTGTCTAATAGCAAATATGTCGTTTACTCTTGCCTCAGCCTTTTTGGCCCCAGCAAGGGCCGTTACGAATTTATCGGTGTTAACGCTCCTCCCGTGAGGGTCTCGCCGAATGGATGATACTTGTTCCTTGACGAAATCATTGCCTTTTACGATGGTGACATAGTGAGTCACATGGTCTTCGGGGTCGGTTGTGCCATCGTATATTTTCAGACAGGGTGACATTTTAAAGGTTTTTGGTATGGCATATGGGGTGGCATCATCACTATACGGCTGCTAGACGAACCGACCGGTATCTCTCTTTGGCAAGAGCTTAGGGGCGCACGGTATCTTATCGACCCTTTCTTAGTGTTCTCTCATTTGGTCCCGAAGTGCTTTGTTCTCATTCTCCATTTTTTCTATCCTTTTCAGGATGGCTGCGAGAGTGTCATCACCTGCACTATTAGCGACATTATGAGTAATACATGCCGTTGGGGGAGGAGGAATTTGATCATACTGATCGTCCGCTTGTGGTATAACACAAGTCCTTGCGTTTTCTGTAGTCGTGTCCCGAACGGGCTTATAGAGGACGCTGGTTAGCATGCCAGATAGCCAAGTCTCAAGGAGCTTTTTTACTGCTAGTGTCGTCTCCTCAGCCACAGATGTGGAGGCTCCCTTACCAAGAGATTTTGTGATGCTACAATGAGGAGGGGTGACCCACCTCGCAAGGGGAGGCATTGGGCGTTGCGTCCTCGTCCACTGCTTTAGAGCTCTCATTGATGATATTCATGAGGTTGGTTGGGAGGTCACTCATTATTCTCGTTCTTTCTTCTCTGTTACCTGTGATATTAGATTTGTTCATACAAAGAAATGGGATCTTGTTCTCGCTTTCTCCCTTTTTTTACGTTAGCGATCCGTGTTAGCTATAGATCTAGAGGAAATTAAAAATTTAACTAGGAAATCCCCACAGACGGCGCCAAATTGTTTGATCAAAAAGTATAACTTTTGGTTAAAACTATTTTATTTATATAATGAAGGGTTAAACCTAGTTAATGATAATATCTCTAAATGCGGATCTTGAAAGTGTGGATAATGTTGGATAGATCTAGTGGGAGATTGACAATAACAAGCATTAAATATTCCAAAAAGTATGAGCAATAATGGAGGAGTAACTAGCAATAAAAGGCATTTAAGTAAATATGAGGAGTGATTCACCCAATGAATAATAAACTAGATGATTGTTTCTCCTGACAATGATGAGTGACAGATAAATCCTAGAATGTTCGAACTATTCTCGGATCTGATGGAAAAGTATGGAATAATACCAATAAGAATCTTGATGAAAATGTAATGTTTGTATCTTTGTTAAAGAGAGAGAATCTTTTTTCGAAATCTATTCTTATCACCTGAATATTACATATCCATTTTTTTTAATCTTTTTTTCTCCTTAAATGGGACATATCACTAATAAACCCTAATAGTACATGTACAGAGAATATTCTTCAGAATATTCCCTCTATTATTCTATTCTAAAAACTAGTCGTTACAACTTTTTCTGCGGATCTCGTACTCGACCATTATAAGCATCCCGACCCCTAGCTTCGCCATTTCCTGATCGACCTCGACTGATTTTTCCCTCAATACTTCCTTGCCTTAAATGTTCCGTGGTAGATTTCGACCTATACACCCACTCCCTTAGCCGATCCACTGTAGCTAACCTTCTATGCATGGCCAACCACAGAATGAATTGATGCCTTGGTAATGCTCTTGAACTAATTGCAATCCTTTTCCAAGGACACTTAGGGTACTGGGGCATTGTTGCAACATATAATTCTTAATGTTGAACTTTCCATTCACATTGTATTTATTCAGATAAGTAGAGGAGTCCTTTTGGATTAGCCAATCCCTAGTGTCAAAGATTTTCCTAACTAGCCAGCAGGCCTGCTTAGGAGTGTGCATAGTCATTACGTACTTCCCTTTGATATAGAAACTGTGTATCCATTGTATCCACATAGTGGCCTTTTTTGCATTGATTACCCATAGTACCTTACATAAAGCAGCTCTGTTCCATGTAGACACATCAAGAACATTCAAACCACCAGCTGAGAGTAGCATGCAAATCTTATCCCAAGCAATAAGTGCTCTCAGCTTAGTCCAAAGGAATGTTCTACAAGCAGTCACAATCAGCTTAGTTATCTTTTTTGGAAATAAGGATACCTGCGACCAGTAGGTCTGCATTTTAAATATCACACTCTTGATCAATTGTAAACGACCGCTATAAGATAGAAATCTAGTAGTCCAACAGTTGAGTCGTGCATTAATCCTTTCAATCAATGGCATACACTGCTGTATAGATAACTTCTTAGAGGACAAATGGACTCTAAGATACTTGAATGTCAGCTCTCCTAGTGTGAATTGCATTTCTGTTAGGATCAATTCTTTAAACTCCCTAGGAACCCCGGCAATATACAATGCACTCTTCTCCATATTTTCTTTAAGCCCTGACACCTCTGAGAAATGATGAAATCTACTCATAAGCAAGCTTATAGATATCTTATCTGCTCTGGAACACATGATTAGGTCGTCAGCAAAATATATATGAGAGATATTCATTCTGGAACACCTCAGAATAAAAGGCTGCTTATCGGGCAGATTGGGCGGTTATATACTCTTAACGATTCGGCTTATCGGTTATCGGCTTTTAAATGTATTAATCCGCTAGCCACCCGATAAGATATCGGGCGGATTGATACCGGTTTAGCTATTATCGGGCGGCTATCGGGTGGTTTATCAGCCTAGTTCAATCTGTATTACAGAGGACTATTTTGGTCCTTCATGTTACAGCCTATTAGTTGTTACACCAAAATTAACACCTCTAAACACTAGAGAAATCTGCTAGTGCCCACTGACGCTGCTTTCAGTTCACTACAAGTATTGGAGCAATGGATGCAATTGCACATGACGCACATACCATTTTCATAAAGATCACATCAATACTAATTTAATATGTAAAGATCTAGATAAAAAATATCTAAAGGTAAAGCTATAAAGATATTTAATTTACACATACTTAAATCACTATTTACTAGTACGTGATTAATCCATACACAAAAATAATAAAGAGTACAAAACTTTATACACATATTTACACATGCTTATTAATCAGTAATTTACTATCTATATATAGTAACCACTTGAAATCTTAACTGTTTTATAATAATGATGAATGAAGATTCTATTAACACTTAACACTTCCTAACATGACAATTAGCCAATTACACCTGTCAAAATGAGTCCAGAATACAACTAGAGATAAAATGGAAATTTAGACATAAAATCTATAACAATTGGAGACATCCACAAAATACAACTGCTGCAACTAACGCCTTACAGTGCTTCAATTTCTGCAGCTTCAAAGTTCAAATAACAATCTAAGAGTCTTTAGAATCACTCTGCAATGGTAGAACTATTTGCATTATTAATAGCATTTAAGAAATAACAAACTGCTAATATCCAACAACCTAGCACTACATAATTCAGATGGTAGCAGGCTTGAAATATGACAGCTTGAGGGCACAAGACTTTACAAAATGAGATCAATGAGTTTGCAAATACACCTTAAAATTTGAGCTAATTAGTAGAATTATAGAAACTGTTGATCAAAAAATTCATGTTTGTTTTTATTATATTAACATATTAATTAACATTGTATTACAATTCGAATTCTTACCAGATATATTAACACTACATGTCAATTACGGAAGGGTCTTTTTCATTGCTGGATAAATCTGAAGAAAACAAATTAAAATAATGAGTCGTGTGATAAATATAAGCATATCCACAACACTTATATACAACAAATATAGTAGCAATATTATTACCTTGTTCAAGCTGCTCGATTTTATCAATATCTTCCTCAACACTAACAGGTTGTTTTAATTTTTCATTTCGAAGCCAATCTTGAAGACACACTAGAGCTTGCACCAATTTAGGAGTTAATAAACTCCTAAATGAATCAAGAAGACGCCCTCCCGTACTAAACGCACATTCGGATGCCACGCTTGAAACCGGAACCGCTAATACATCACGAGCCATCTCCGCAAGAACAGGAAATCTAGCTGAGTTCAATTTCCACCAGAGAAGAACATCAAATTCTTTAGTGTCATCCTCAGTTTCTTCACCAAAATATTTATCTAACTCTGTTTTAGTATCCACACCTCCACTCCCACTTTTATATTTTTTTATATCTTGCATTAGTGATTCCAAAAGTCCTGTATTTTGGGTGCTTACTTGACTGTCAGAAAGCTCGAAAGTAGAAGTGTCCAATGAAAAATAATCTGAAGATGAAGCAAGAACGACACCTTTTGAGCTGGACTTTACATACTCACAAAATAATGAAGTCATGTACTTCTTTACTTCTGCTTGTATAGTTGCCCCCGGATCTTCACCAAACATCTTTACCAGTGCATAACCAACTGATTCGAGCTTGTAACGTGGATCCAAAATACATGAGATGAAAATTATCTTGTTCATTTTCCCTGGATCACCCCAATACTTATTAAACTTTTTCTTCATCTTCTTTGCCATTTCACTTAAAACTGTATCTTCATTTACTATCAATTGCTTCAAATAAACAGCAACCGTACAAATTTCAAGAAAATGAATATTCGATGTAGCATAACGTGATACAAATATTTTCAAAGTAAGAAGATAGAAGATTTCAAGAAACTTTGTAATTCTTTTTACATTCTCCCAATCACTACTCAAAAGTTCACCTGTAGGAATTTCAACTTCTATATAAGAATGCTCAAGATAATGTCTTAGGCCAATTTCACTAGATGCATAATGTGAAAATGTACTTTCAAATTCAACAGCCCTACGCAACATCAAGTAGGTGGAATTCCACCTAGTTGGAACATCCAAGCACAAAGCTTTTTTTACAATTGAGTTGTTCATCATTAAAACATTCTTGAAACCTCTTCAACCTCGCAGGAGACTGCCTAACATATCTCACTGCATGCCTAACACGTTCAATAGCCACTGAAGATTCTTTTAAACCATCCTGGACCACAAGATTCATGATGTGAGCCATACATCTCACGTGAAGGTGATTACCGTTCATCAAATTAGTTCTCATTTTTGTTAATTGCTTAGACAATTCTTTTACTGTCACATCATTGGAGCTTGCATTATCAACTGTGACAGTGAAGATCTTATTTATCCCCCACTCACGTAAGCACCTACCAATACCATTTGCCATATCTTCGCCTTTATGACTAACAATAGGACAAAAATTAATTATTCTTTTATGCATATTCCATTCAATATCAATCCAATAGGCAGTGATACACATATAATTGATTCTTTGTATAGAAGTCCAGGTATCAGTGGTAATACATACTCTTTGTTTCGTTTCTGTAAAAGACCTCTTCAACTTTTGTTTTTCTTCATTAAAAAGATCAAAACAATCCCTAGTTACAGTACTACGGGAAGGGATCCGAAAATAAGGTTGCGCCACTTTCATAAAGTCTCTAAAACCTTCTTTCTCAACAAAGCTGAAAGGAAGCTCATCAACTATTACCATACGACATAACGCCTTCCTACACTCTTCTTGATCAAATTTTCAAGTAACAACAGCTACGTCACCCTGACTAACCCCCGGAACAGATTGAAAACCTAAATTTGATTGTTGTTTATCAACAATAGCAGGGCGTTTAGGACATTTAAACATATGAGAAAGAAGTGTCGACGTACCGTCTTTGGTCTTAAAATAATACTCAATAAAGCAATAGTCACATTTTGCTTTTGTACTCCCTTTGGAAGTAATAATTTCTGTAAAATGATCCCACACAATAGACCTTTTTTTCCCTTTTTTGGTTATATTTGACTCCGTTGTTTCAGTTTGGCTTATTGCATTTGAATTATAAGCCCCACTTTCACCCATCATCTTATCACTTTGTATATTTTCAGCCATGTTATGAGTCACTACAACAAGAAAAGAAAAGGAATGAAAATAACCATTTTCTTAACAGATATTTAAACAAAAACTGTCAAAATCGATCTCAAAATAGCACAAGGCAGAGAAGGCAATGGTTGGAATTTTAACAAGAAAAGAAACTTACCATCTGCTGCTCTGGGCTCGGGCTATGACGATATGGAGAGGCGAGACGACGAGTTGGCGAGAGGGAGAGGCGAGATAGAGAGGCGAGTTAGCGAGAGGGAGACAGTGGGTCTGTTGCTCTGGCTGCTAGGTGTAATACTGAAATTAACACTTTTAGACGTTAGGGTTTCTATTTTCTAATGTCTCAAATCTAAATGCCTAATAGAGTATTAGTAAAGAAGGGTACTGGACAAGTGGGCAACTGTAAAGAAACACTTTTAAGTTTTAACACTTTTGCTTGTATAATGCCACGGCCCACGATAAGAAAGAGATTTTTATTACTTATTTAATATACATATTATATATATATTCTTAACGGGTTAACAGATTATCCGTTAAGAAAATTGAATAATCCGTCCCCAAACCGATAAGCCGTTAATAAAAAAAATTCAATCCGTTCCCTATCCGTTAAACCGTTAACCCGATACCAATAAGCCATTAAGCCATTTTTGTGGTTCGATTTTCGGTTTCGGTTCGATTTTGAACACCCCTCGAATGGTAATTGAAGTTTGGAATGCACTCTAGTGTCTTCAATGATCGATTCAGGTATTCCATTAGCTTTAAGAAATCAAGAATGAAAGAAAGGCTAGAAACAATATTAAAGTATCATACTCTTCTTGTACCACTCCTTCTTGCGGCCACAAAACAAAACTCCGCAGTGCTTTTAAGTTTCTAATATTAGAATGATCGACTTGTTTTTTTAATTTGTTTCACGTACCAATATTGTTTAATAACTATTGACATATAGGATTTATAATAAATTATAAAATTGGAGTAAAAACCGATTAACAATTAGTAATTTACTTTTTTAACTTCAAATTAAATACTCAATAATGTATGTTTTTGTTACACAACTACACTTTCAAACTAGCATATTAACATCATTTATTCCCTATTAGGAGAAAGCAAAAAAAAGAAAAAAAGAAAAAAAGAAAAGGAAGTAACACCATTCTTGTGGGGTGTACAAAGGAAACTGACAAACGACACCAAACCGATAATTCGAGTCAAACAGGAAAAAAAAACTCTAATTATAGTTTGGTTTGATTTGGTTTGGTGTTAAAACAAAAAAATTCGATCATAATTGGTATGGTTTGATTTTAGGTGAAAAAAGTCAAACTATAACCAAACCAACCCGACATTGCAAATAAACAAGTTTCAAAAATATTTTATACCTAAAAATATTTATTATAATATAATTTATAAATATTTCTTAAACTTTTTCATAGTTCTCTCTTTTAACGTATTATTTCGAGCTTGGACTTAGAATTTTTGAGTGGTTCAATATGTTATATAGCCTATAAATGTTAGTAACTTAAATCAAGCCTAAACCAAAACCAAATCAATACTAATGCTAACAAAAGAAACTCAAAGCAATACTAAGAATGATAATAGTATTGGGTATTTACCTTTTTTTTTAAGTTTGCATTGGTTTAAATAGTGAAAATATATTACTTAATTTTTTATTATTTCTACTTAGTATTTCTTAGTTGTACTTATCTTAGCATAATTTAATACTTTTAAATGATGTTTATTTTCATTAGGGCTTTATGCGATTTCATTATATTTTAGTACAATGTTACGACTCATCTCCCATTATTTTATATTATTTTCTTGGGTAACACCTTTTTTTTTTGGGTAACACCTTATATAGTTGCATTGTACTTATTCTTTTTAGATTATATTTATTATGGCTTATTAATTAGCTATATCAATTTTTATGCGATTTTATTATATTTATCATTGATTATTTAGTACAATATCATGACTCATCTCATATTATTTTGTATTATTTTCTTGCTAATTGTATCCTACTAAGATCAAAGAAATATTTGGAGTACAAGTGTTTATATGTTTTGTACTATGAAGATTCTATCGGGAAAAAAATCTGAAAAATCCGAGATTGAAAAATATTATTTTTGTTGGTTTGATTTGGTTTATAAATATAAAAATTCTACATAATTGGTTTGGTTTGGTAATAGAAAAAATCGAACCAACCCGACCTATGTACACCCCTACTTGCGGGGTACTTAAAATTGGATCTCATATATATCTTCTTTATCAATCGGGTTTAGCATTAGTCTATGTCTAAACCGATCTAACTCACGGGTTATCTGCCAAATTTCCTACTAATATAAAAGAGAAATTTTCAGAAACCACTATTGTTTAGTGGCTATTAACTTCCTATAGCTACCATATACGTAATTACTTCATATAGCTACTATTCAGTTGTTACGGTAGTGTATTCGCTGTATTTGCGCTGTTGGATTCATGAATACAGCAACAAAAATACATCAGCAAAAAGCGCCTAAAACTCAGGACAGTCCACCTGTACGCGCATATATTCACATGTATTCGCGCCATGTATTCATGAATACAGTAGCAAAAAGCGCCTAAAATCAGGGCAGTCCAGCTGTACGCGCATGTATTCACATGTATTCGCGCTGATGTATTCATGAATACAGCAGCAAAAAGCTCCTAAAATCAGGGCAATCTAGCTGTACGCGCATGTATTCACGCTGTTGTATTCATGAATACAGCAGTAAAAAGCGCCTAAAATCAGGGCAGTCCATCTATACGCGCATGTATTCACATATATTTACGCCATGTATTCATGAATACAGTAACGACAATCACCTTAAAATAGGTATGTCCAGTTGTCTAAGAGAGATGAAAAACATAAATAGCGTATTTCATGCCTTATTTCATGCCTCAATGGAAGTATACATGCATAATACATAGTTTGCCCATCAACCTTGTAGCGAAATCCCTGTTACATACCTCTCCTTCACAGGAAACCTTTTAGACACTCAACCTTTCAAAAGTGTGTCTAAGACACTACTTTTAACCAGATAGCACTTGCGTGTTTACACACATAAAAAAGCGCGTGAAGCCCGTAAAAAAACCCATTTTTTGTCTCCCTTCCCCACAGGAACCCCTCCCCATCCCTCTGGTCTTCTTCCTCATACCACCTCCCCCCATCTTCTTTCCCAAATAGAATTTTTGAAAGAACATATAATTTTAGATCTAAAAATGAGCGATTTTTGTTGGTTTATTTTCTAAATATTATGAAAATTATTTATTTGTGATAGATTTTAAAAGCTTTAACAATAGTATTGAAGGTTTGGTAAAAAAATTCAGAATCCACCATTGTTGGAATATCAAAAAAAGCTTGTAAATTCAATTGGGTCTTGTTGATTATTGAGTTGTTGAACTCAATTTGTTGCTCGATTATTTTCGGCTAGTTATTTAGTTAGTGTGGTTGAATTTTGGTGTTGTTGAAAACTTTCTCACAAACAACTATGGTGGCAGCAACAATGGTGCTTAAGATAGAAAATGAAAAGATGAAGAATGTGGGTTTTAATTGTAATTTCTAAAATATTTTTTTTCCTTTTTTAAGGTCAATGACACGTGTCACGACCTTATTAGGGCGTGACTTTCACGTTATTTAAAAAATTGGTCAAGCACAAAAGTGGTGTATCTTAGACACACTTCTGAAAGGTTGAGTATCTAAAAGGTTTTCCGTGAATGAGAGGTGTGTACAAGGGATTTCGCTGCAAAGTCGATGGGTAAACTATGTATTTTGGCCAAGTATATACCATAAATACTTATTTTGCTATAAAATATAAAAGGTAGCTATGAAAAAAAATATTTTAAAATGATTTTGATTTATAATAAATAAGATATATACGAGGTTAAATTTTCAATATAAAACCATAAAATTAGGTTAACACTTTATTCCTCCCTAGCCAAATCAAAGTAGGATCCAAACACAAAATGACATTAGATTTGGATTCTTTGATCCAGCCATTTGTTGTCCATTTTGTCATGGTTCAAACATTCGTTCACATGATTACAGAATAAAGGTTTTTATTTTATATATAAATAATATCAGTCTCACAATCCTCGAGCCCTTTACTAATCTACGTTATGAATGACGCAAGGCTTTGTCGTTTCATTACATTTTCTGTCTTTGCCTTACAACTAACAATTGTTTAAGTTTAAATGTTTCTCGCGTATTGCTGACAACAAACAGAAATATTTCAGCTTGCATTAAAAGTATATACTTGTAAGTTATGGAGTGTTGTTTCTTATTTCGCAGAATATTTTTGTAATTCAAGATAACAAGTTCAACTAAAGAATAAATAATTATATATAAGTTTTTGCTCCATCAGAAAAGATTTGTTCGATATATATAAGTGAATTTTTGCTTTAGTGAAAGACTGCAATTTCAAATACAATCAGATTTCTCTATAATAATATCCTTATATAACAATAATTCATTATAAAACTTTAATTTTTCTCAAAATTGATTTGTTATGTAATATTTCAGCTACCTAGCAATAATAACTTTTTACCTATAACAACAATATCCATCTTTATAATAATACCTTCTTTGTAAAATTAACGCTCTATAACAACACGTAGAATATGTAAGTTTACAAAAAATAAGTGTAAAGATTTTGACTAGATATTTTAAAAGTTTAATACATCATTTATATTAAAAAATATTATGTTCGTACATACTTTTATAATTAAAGATTTCAAGTATTTTTATTAAAAGATGTGCTTGTATATTTTTATTCCATTGCACAAAAGTTTTCATCGTACATGATGTCTAATATATGAATATCTTCACACAATTTTATCCATTAGACAAAAAGTTTTCATCTGGCATAATGCTTAAGATTTGAAGATCAATCGTTAAGCTTTCAGATTGCCTTCAAGGGAGCGATACCTTTTTGATGAAAGTTTGGACACAATTATTCGTTAATTCAAGCGTTATATTGCTAGTAACATATTAAAATTCATGAAACAAGCTAAAGTTATAAATTTCTTTCACCAATCTTAAAATAATTTAACTCTATTAGTAGCTATGAAATATGCGCCTAAGAGTTTGAATCTTTGTATATTTACGCATGAATCTTTAATATTGTATTAACTCTTTTTAATATTTAATCAGTGAAATAAGCATATCTTTTGAGATTCTAAATTTGAATAATTTTCTTATTTTTTATATATAACACTAAAAAATAAAAATAATTAAGTTTTAAAATAATTTTTGTCTATTACAGCAAAAAATATTTAAACGTCAAATACTATTATAGGTATATAACAATCATTCGCTTTAAAAATCAGAAAATATCGAAACAAACGATGCTATTATAAAGAAATTTGACTGTATTGCATATTATTAACGCGAATACATCTTACTAACCCGACTGATATAGTGATAAAGCGTGTCTGGTCAAATTCAATAAACAACAAAATTGTGGAAAATAAAATCTTACACACATGACGTTAAAAATGCATTAGACATCTCTAAGAAAAATGTTGCTGGTATTCCAAAATAAATAATTAAGTAACATGTATAATAGTTTAGATTATATTGATAATATTAAAAAATGTATAATCCAAGAAATAAAATATTCTCTCCGCCCCAATTTATATACCTTCTCGACAGTCTATTTAACTAATAATTAAATCCAAACTTAATTAAACAACAAAATATTTTAAAATTAAAATTTTGTATCCAAAAACTATACGCAAAATACTAGTATATATTATATTTTTTCTTATGTCAATATGATAAAAATAATATATTTAAAAATATTAATCAAAATTTCATAATTTAACCGCAAATATAACAGCCCCGCATTCCCACATGCTGGGTTTGGAAGAGAAGCATAATGAGAAATGTGTACCTATTGAGATTGCGTCTTTAATGTAAGAGGGGTTAGTTGCGCAATTGAATGAGTAAAAGAGGACAAAAGAGACGGAGTAAATCCACGATTTAAATGATGAGAAAATTAGAAGTGAGCCAAAAGAAAGATGTGGTGCATGTGAGAGATACACGAATTAAGAGAATAACGCTTTTGTTCGTTTTCTCCTATTCTAATTTCTTCCTCCTATAGCTCTCTCCCCAATCAAAAATGGAGGACGAAGAGGGAGGAATTAAGGAGACGCTGCTGAATAAAAGATACTATGAGAATTGCCCAGGTTGTAGGGTGGATCTGCACAAGGCAGGCCAGCGTGGTTTGCCCATTAAAGAGCTCTTCACTGTATGGGCTGTGGTGCTTGGCACAGGTAATTACATATCACTTTTTATTGATAATCTTCATTTACTTTTATTGTTGACAAGACTGACTTCGAGTCACCTTAAGAGCAAGGTTGGTAGTTCTCGGAGGGAGGGAGCCGAGGGTCTATCGGAAACAATATTTATACCTCAGGGTAGGGATTTGGGCGCATCTAGACTATTTTATTGGGTGATACTTATCTTTGTATAAGTACCGAGTAATTATGCCAACCAAAATAATCATCACCTAGTAATATGTTTTGCCTCTTAGTAATACCATGTTTTGCGGTAATTAATCTTAACCACACTTTAATTTTCTTTGTTTGTTTAGTACTATGCGCTCTTGTGTGTGCGTTTTTTTTTCATTTCTTTTACTGGGAATTTGGTTCTAAGTATGTGAGCAAAAGTTTGCGAGTTTGAAGGGTACTATTACTCAGAACACTTCATACAAGTTTAATCATTTGTCGTTTTAAAAGCTTCTAAAATATTTTTCCGTCCTTATCTTTCGTAATCTAACTTTAATCTTCTCATTATCTTACTATTAACATCATTATTACAGTAATCTTATGATGATTATCATATCTTCTTATAAATGAAAACTTCTGATCTGGTTAGCATCACTTTGCAAGTCCTCTTGGATTTCGAAGATTTATTTATTTTCTCATTCTTTGATACATTAACCCCAAAAAAAGAAGATGGCTAAATATAAAGGGCCTTTTCTAGAAAGATCACTTTCGAAGTCATCTGCTTAAGTTCAAAACAGACTTTTCCGAAAATCAAATTAAAATATTTTTCAGAGATCACTAGAGCGAGTGTCCACTTCTGGTGTTTGATTGTTTAGCATGTGTACTTTGTGTCATTTTTCTGTTTTCTTTGTCTTAAGGTGTATTTGGCTTGTCTGAAATTATTTTTCAGACAATTCTTTTACTTAAGGAAGTCATTTTCTAGTGTTTAGTTATCAAAAAATATTTTTTCATCAAAAAAAGGAAAAATCACTTTCTTCATTTAAGGGCATAAGCCATTTTCCTTGAAGTTATCTTACTTTTAACTTCAAAAATACTTAAAATATTATTATTAATTTTTATAGCTAATTTTTTTATCAAAACAATCTATGATTTGCTAATATATTTTCACTCAACAACCAAATATCAAAAAATATTTTGCATGAAATTTTTGGGAGTTTCATTTTCCATGAAAATAATTTGTCGTACCTAACACGCTCTAGATGAGGCTTATATGGTGGATAAGGGTTCTTAGTTTGCTAGATTTTATTTTTATATATAAAACTAAATCGGTTATGTTGGTTTGTTGGATATGTATAAAATGAATTTCGCCAAATAATTTTTTTTTTTATCCCTCGTTTCACATTAAAAGCAAATTCAATTCATTTAATTTATTAGAGTTACATATGAAATATTCGATATGTCAAAATATATATATATATAGTGAGAGTTCAACAAATGAATGAACATATAATCCATTAATATACAACCATATATGTTAAAAGTTTCACTGTACCGTGAGATATGATAATTGAGGAACAGATCTAATAACGACCTTACTTTCATACATGGTTTCAAACATAACTAACCTTTCGTTTAATAAAAGGCAAAATAAATATTTTACCCATGGATCTTGTCCCAAAATCACTCTTACACATCTATTGAATACGAGAATAATATTACACACCAAAATTTTTAAAGTTGTGTCAATTACACACCAATTCGGTGTTTGACCACATGTGATTAAATATTGTTATTACACATGCCAATCAGCATATGACGTGTGTCATAAATCGAGATAAAAAAGAAAAACTAAAAAAAAACTCTGGCCCCACACCCCCACCCTCTCTCCTCATCTTCCCAAAGAACAAAAACACAAAAAAGAAAAATCCCCGCCCCCTCCTCATCTTCCCAACCCCATCACCTTCTCCACTACTACCATACTACCACCAATCCTTCCACCACAAGCACCTTTTTCCCTAATTATAGATTCAATTATTTGCCGATTTTTAACAAGTTTTAACAATATTCATCACAAATCCTTATACAAATTTCAAATTCAAGCTCAAACCAGAGCTTCAAACTTGTTAATGGTGTTTTTTGAATTTTATCAAAATCAATCACCAAAATTTCAGCATATTTTTAGTAAATTTTTATTCAACAATAATTACAAATTCAAACTAATTTTCTAGGTCATGGAACACCAAAATCAACAAGGCCTGATTAAATTTTCAAGTTTTTTCAAAAGGTCAATAATGGTGATTTTTAAGATACTCAATAGCCTCTTTTCTTTTTCTTCTTAATCACGAAGGTTGGAGAGGCAAAACATGGGGATAAACAAAACTAGGATGGGGTTGGGGAAGAAGACGAAACGGGAGGGGGGAGAGGAAAACTGGGGTTTGGGGTTGGGAAGAAGACATGGGTTATATATATTTTTTAATTTAAAAAAGAAATAGTTAAAAAAGGGTTAAAAAAAAGCTTAATTCCAGATGATTTTTTTTGTTTTCACACGCTTCTTTTATGTATAATACACGCGTGTGATAAATGACAAAAGATGTGTGTAATTGACACACTTTTAAAAATTTTAGTGTGTAATATTATTCCCGTATTTAATACGTGTGTAAGAGAAATTTGAGTACAATATCATGGGTAAAGTATATATTTTCCCTTAATAAAACAATAAACAAAAGCCTCCAAAAGAATTCTATATAGAAGAATATAAAATCCAAACAAGTATCATGAATATGTTCTGACAACCTTTTTATGAGAAAAATATGCTCCTATAACTCTATTTAGGGCTGGCAAGTGGCCCGGTTCCGGGCCTAAACGGACTAAGTGGGCCGGTCTAAACGGTTCCGATTTTGGTCCTGGGCCGGTCCCAAATTAAACGGGCCAAACGGGCTCGGGCCTAAATGGACTTTTTGTAGGGACCGGCCCGGGACCGGGGGCTAAGTGGGCCCAACATATTTAAAAAAAAAATTAAATAGATATTAGAGACAAAAGGATGTTAAAAAAAAAAATATCTAATACAATGCTTTGTAAATTTTATTATAGAATTGTGACCTAAATTTTAATATTCAATATTTAATATCGAATATATATAGTATATAAGATGTATATATAGTATATATAATACAAGCTATATATACATCTTATATACTATATATAAGATGTATGTATAGTATAGTATAGTATATATATTAAATGTATAATATATATATATATATCGATATAAGATGTATATATATATATATATATATATA
>AWOL01S0050062.1:0-10025 GCA_000715115.1 Nicotiana otophora
AGTAAAACTTATGAATGTAACTTGTGATGACTTTCATCGACTTTTGTTCCACAACTTGCTTGAGTCCAAAACATAACATACGGATGTAATACGACTAATATAAATCATAACATAATCTCCTTATCATGTTAAACACCCTAGTCTCACCCCAAAGGTATATGTTATAACATTCCCAACTTGTCGACTTTCGACGAAACATTATTTTCTTCAATTGCTTTAGCTTCTGAACCGTCCAACCCTCTTTGTACTTGTTGTTCATGATCTTCAATATTTGTAACCTCAGAGGTAACATGATTAACTTACTTTATATACTTTTAAATATTATCTCATTTTTGGTCCTACATTACTTTGCTTACGACGCATTTTTACGTACGAAACTATAGGGTGTAACAACCTCGCTGAACCCTATCCTAGAGAATGTGAAGATGGGGGTCATCATATTGACGCTCTCTGATACGATCATAAAGAGACGACCGAGAGATCACACAAGCCAATACTTGGCTCGACTCAGAAATATCAAATCTGACAAACTGGCTATCAAAGGCCTGAACATCCAGTGCCAATGGCCTCTTTGCGACTGGAAGATATGCTAAACTCCCCAAACGCTTCACTTGGTGACTCAAGGCATCGGCCACCACATTGGCCTTTCTTGGGTGGTACAAAATGGGGATATCATAGTCCTTAAGAAGCTCCAACCACCTCCGCTGGCGCAAGTTAAGATCATTCTATTTAAACAGATGCTACAAACACCAATGATTAGTGTAAATCTCACAATGGACCCCGTATAAATAGTGTCACAAAATCTTCAATGCGTGAACAATAGCTGCTAACTCAAGGTCGTGGACATGATAGTTCTTCTCCTGGGGCTTCAATTGGCACAAAGCATAAGCAATCACTCTACACAACCAATGTCGATCCGAGAGGCATCACAATACACTGTGTAAGAACCAGAAGCTTATGGTAGAACTAGAACTGGAGTTGTGGTCAAACCAGTCTTGAGCTTCTGAAATCTCTCCTCTCACCCCTCCGACCACCTTAAAGGAGCACCCTTATGGGTAAATTTAGTCAAGGGCGATGCAATAGATGAGAAACCCTCCACAAAATGATGGTAATAGCCCGCCAACCCAAGAAAGCTCGGAATCTCCGTGGTTGAGGACGGTCTAGGGTAACTCTGCACCGCCTCTATCTTTTTCGGATCCACCTGAATACCCTCACTAGACACCACGTGCCCCAAGAATGCCACTGAACTAAGCCAAAACTCACACTTGGAGAACTTTGCATAAAGCTTCTCCTCCCTCAATCGTTGTAGCACAATCCTCTGATGTTGAGCATGCTCCTCTTGGCTACGAGAGTACACCACAATGTCATCAATGAATACAATATCGAACGAGTCAAGATAAGATTGAAACACATTGTTCATCAAATGCATGAACGCTGCTGGGGCGTTGTTCATCCCAGACGACATCACAACGAACTCACAATGGCCACATCGGGTCTTGAAAGCTGTCTTAAGAATATCTGAATCCCGAATCTTGAGCTGGTGATACCCTGACCTCAAATCAATCTTAAAGATCACCATCGCTCTCGGAAGCTGGTCAAACAAATCATCAATACGCGACAAAGGATACTTGTTCTTGATTGTGACCTTGTTCAACTGTCTGTAATCTATGCACATTATCATAGTACCATCCTTCTTCTTCACAAATATAACTGGTGCACCCCAAGGTGACACGCTAGGCCAAATAAACCCCTTATCAAGGAGTTCCTGAAGATGCTCCTTCAACTTCTTCAACTCAGTCGGGGCCATACGGTACGGTGGAATAGAAATGGGAAAGTGCCCGACCCCAAATCAATATCCTTGTCGGGCGGCATGACCGACAGGTCTGAAGGAAACACATCCGGGAAATCTCGCACCACCGGAACAGAATCAATAGCAGGGGCCTCCGCACTAACATCCCTCACAAAGGCCAGATAAGATAGACAACATTTCTCAGCCATCCGCTGAGTGTTCAAGTATGAAATCACTCTACTAGGAACAAAGTCTATAAAGCCACTCCACTCAACCATCGGCAACCCTGGCATCGCCAACGTCATGGTCTTAGCATGACAATCTAGAATAGCATGACATGGAGACAACCAATCCATACCCAAAATCACGTCAAAATAGACCATACTAAGCAACAAGAGGTCCACTTTAGTCTACAGACTCCCAATAGCCACCACACATGACCGATATATATAGTCCACAATGATAGTATCGCCTACTAGAGTGGATACACCAACAGATGCAACTAGAGACTCACTGGGCATAACGAGATAATGAGCAAAATATGAGGACACATATGAATAAGTGGAACCAGGGTCAAATGATACAAAGGAATCTCTATGGCAAACTGAGACAATACTTGTAATCAAAGCATCCGAAGGAATGCATCTGCTTTGGCAGGAAGAGCATAGAAACGGGCCTGGCCGCCCCCTGATCGGCCTCCTCCTCTCGGGCGGCCCCTAGATGACTGAGCTCTAACCCGAGCCGGCTGAGCGGGTGGTGAAGAAACTAGTGCTGATGTCATAGACTGGCTCGTTATGTGACCAAACTCTCCACACTCATAGAAACTCCTCGGTGCTGGTTTTGGGGGCTGAAGGGAGCCCCGAGAACCGGGATTAGTGGTAGAAGGACCTGGCATAGACGAGCCCTGACCCAATGGAGCGCGGGATGAACTCTGAGCTGGGAGAGCACTAAGAGATGAATAGCCCTGCTGATAAATATATGAACCATGGTCAGATGATGCACCACGGTGAATTGGGCAAGCTGTCTGAGTATGTCTGGCAGTACGACTTCTACCGTGGTGGAACTGCCCCTAGAACTAACACCGCTAAATCCACCCTATCCACTAGGCCTCTTGGCCTCACTCTTAACCCGCTCCTGGCTGCGAACCATCTCATTCTGACGAGAAATATCAACAACCTCATCAAAAGTATCACCAGACACTTTCTCTCTCTAGTCATAAGCAATCGTAGCTGAAAAGTGAGGCCATCTATGAACCTCCTGATCCTCTCCCTATCTGTGGGAACCAACCAGATAGCATGATGGGCCAACTCTAAATATCTCATCTCATACTGCCTCATAGATAGGGTAGTTCGGCTAGTTGTTGCGACATATGCCGTTGATAGGCCCGCCATGTCTTATGAGTCCTTATTGAGATTATATAAGTTTACTAAGCTCTTTCCAGTTCACTTCAGGGTACACCTTCTGAGGACCCACAGGATTATCTTAACCACTGCCACGAGGTATTGTGGAACATGGGTATACTTAAGACCAATGGGGTCGATTTTGTTATATTCCAGATGACGGGTTCCGCCAAAAGGTGGTGGAGAGATTTTTCATTAACCAGACCAACTGAGTCACTTACACTGACTTGGGAACAGTTCTCTCGGCTATTTCTAGAGAAGTTTCTCCCTATCACATTGAGAGAGGATTACCGCAGGCAATTTGAGCGTCTATAGTAGGGCAGAATGACTGTTACTCAGTATGAATCCTGTTTTGTGTAGTTAGCCCATCATGCTCTCCTTTTACTACATACTAAGGGAGAGAGAGCAAGGTGGCTTATTGAGGGACTCACTCACCCTATTAGGCTTCAGATGGCCAAGGAGGCCGGAAGTGAGATTTCCTTTCAGGCGGCTGCTAATGTCGTGAGGAGGATCGAGATGGTTCTTACAGAGGAGAGATGGTAGAGGTCTGATAAGAGGCCTCGTTAGTTCGGTGGTTTCAGTGGTGCCTCATCTGGAGGCAGGGGTAATTTTGGTAGGGGTCATCCTCCCAGACCGTTTCATTCAACACTTCAGGCATCTCCCGGTGCTTCAGGGAGTCACGGTCCTATTATGCCTTAATTTGGGCAGCCAGCATTTAGTACATATTTAGCTCCTATCAGTGCCCCACCACTCCAGAGTCACTGTAGCAGTAATTCGGCCTGTTTGGGTCAGCAGTCATAGCAGCCGAGGTCCTGTTATACTTGTGGTGATCCGAGGCACATTGCTAGATTCTTCTCCATATCTCATGGCAGCATGCAGCAGCGGGTTCTCGTGCTATGGTTCTAGCACTGGTTGCTTCACCGCCTGCTCAGCTAGCTAGAGGTAGGGGTCAAGTAGCAAGAGGTGGAGGTCAGACCGTTAGAGGTGGAGGCCATCCAGTTATAGGTCGTCCCAAGGACGCAGTTCAGAGTTGTGGGCCCCAGCCCCGATTTTATACTTTTCCAGCTAGGCCTGAGGCTGAATCATCTGATGTAGTGATTACATGTATTGTTCCCGTTTTCCATAAAGATGCTTCAATTTTATTTGATTCAGGATCTACTTATTCCTCGCGATTCTCTGAGTGCTCCTACATGTGTGTCCACCCCGATGGGAGATTCTATCGTGGTAGATCATGTCTATCATTTGTGTGGTTACTATTGGAAGTCTTGAGACTAGTGTGGATCTTCTACTTCTTGATATGGTAGATTTTGATGTCATCTTGGGAATGGATTGGTTGTCACCTTCTCTTGCTATATTGGATTGTCATGCCAAGACGGTGACCCTAGCCATGCCGGGTTTACCTCGATTTGAGTGGAAAGGAACTCTTGGTCATTCTACCAGCAGGGTTATTTCTTATATGAAGGCTCAGCGTATGGTCGAGAAAGGGTGTCTAGCCTATTTGACTTATATTGGCAATCCTATTACGTATATTCCTTCTATGGACTCAGTACCAGTTGTTCGTGAATTTCCAGAAGTATTTCCTGCAGATTTGCTGGGAATGCCACCTGACAGAGATATTGACTTCTGTATTGATTTAGCTCCAGGTACTCAGCCCATTTCTATCCCACCATACAGTATGGCCCCGCCAGAGTTGAAAGAATTAAAGGAGCAGTGTTGCTTGATCAGGGATTGATTAGACCCAGTGTCTCATCCTGGGGTGCACCAGTAATATTTGTGAAGAAGAAAGATGGTTTAATGCGAATGTGTATATCTTATCGGCAGTTGAACAAGGATACTATCAAGAACGAGTATCCACTGCCAAGAATTGATGACTTATTTGATCAACTTTAGGGTGCCAAGGTGTTTTCAAAGATCGACTTGAGGTTTAGTTACCATCTATTGAAGATTATGGCATCTGATGTCCCTAACACAGCTTTTCGGATTCGGTATGGGCATTACGAATTCCTAGTGATGTCATTCGGGTTGACAAATATCCCAGCAACATTTATGTATATGATGAATTGGGTGTTCAAACCCTATTTGGATTCTCTTGTGGTTGTATTCATTGATGATATCTTGATTTACTCTAGCAGTCGAGAGAAGCATGAGCAACATCTTCGGAGTGTGCTTCAGACTTTGAAGAATAATCAGTTATATGCTAAATTTTCAAAATGTGAATTTTGGTTAGACTCAGTTGCCTTTTTAGCGCATGTTGTATCAGCAGAAGGCATAAAAGTAGATCCTAAGAAGATTGAGGCTATTCAGAATTGGCCTAGACCTACTTCAGTTACAGAGAAATGGAGTTTCCTAGGTTTGGCAGGTTATTATCGCCAGTTCGTGGAAGGATTTTCATTCATAGCAAGCCCGTTGATCAGACTGACCTAGAAAGGTGTTCTATTCGGATGGTTAGACGAGTGTGAGTTGAGCTTTCAAAAGCTCAAGACTGCTTTGACTACGACGTTAGTGTTAGTATTACCTACAGGTTTAGGATCTTATACGGTGTATTGTGATGCTTGCAGTTTTGATGCTAGATGGCAGGGTGATCGCATATGTATCGTGGCAGTTGAAAGTTCGTGAGAAGAATTATCTTGTTCATGACTTAGAATTGGCATCCATTGTCCACGCTTTGAAGATTTGGAGATATTACCTTTACGGTGTCTCATGTGAGGTATTTACTAATCATCGTAGCCTACAGTATCTGTTCAGGCAAAAAGATCTCAATCTGAGGTAGAGAAGATGGTTGGAGTTGTTGAAATATTATGATATCACTATTTTGTATCACCCCGAAAAGGCCAATGTGGTGGTTGATGCTTTGAGTAGAAAGGTTGTGAGTTTGGGAAGTCTTGCGTATATTCCGGTTGGTGAGAGACCGTTAGCTGTAGATGTTTAGACTTTGGCTAATCAGTTCGTGAGGTTAGATGTTTTAGAACCCAGTCGGGTTCTAGCTTGCACGGTCTCTCGGTCTTCTTTATATGATCGCATCAGAGAGCAGCAGTATGGTGATTCTCATTTAGTTGTCTTTAAGGACACGGTGCAGCACGGTGAGGACAAACAGGTTGCTGTAGGGGAAGATGGAGTTCTGTGAATGCAGGGTCGTATTTGTGTGCCTAATGTGGATGGGCTTCATGAATTAATTCTTGAAGAGGCCCACAGTTCCAGGTATTCTACTCATCCAGGTACCGCCAAAATGTATTAAGATTTACGGCAACATTATTGGTGGAAGAGAATAAAGAAGGATATAGTTGCATATGTAGCTCGGTGTCTGAATTATCAACAAGTTACGTACGAGCATCAGAGACCTGGTTGTTTGCCTCAGAACTTAGAAATTTCTTAGTCGAAGTGGGAACGTATCACTATGGATTTGGTTGTTGGGCTTCCATGGACTCAGAGAAAATTCGACCCAGTTTGGGTCATTGTGGACAGGTTGACCAAGTCAGCACATTTCATTCCAGTGGCAGTTACATATTCTTCAGAGCGCGGTTAGCTGAAATTTACATTCGTAAGATTGTCCGTCTTCACGGTGTGCCCGTGTCTATTATTTCAGATCAAGGTACGCAGTTTACCTCACACTTTTGGAGGGCTGTACATCATGAGTTAGGTATGCGGGTTGAGTTGAGTACAACATTTCATCCACAGACAGACGGATAGTCAGAGCGCACTATTCAGATATTGGAAGATATGCTTCGCGCCTGTGTTATAGACTTTGGAGGTTCTTGGAATCAGTTCTTTCCACTTGCGGAGTTTGCTTATAATTATAGCTACCAGTAAAGCATTCAAATGTCTCCATGTGAGGCATTATATGAAAGGCGATGACGTTCACCAGTTGGCTAGTTTGAACGGGGAGAGGCTCGGTTGTTGGGTACTGATTTGGTACAGGACGCCTTGGATAAGGTCAAGGTTATTCAGGATCGATTTCGCACAGCTCAGTCTACAAAAGAGAGTTATGCGACCGTAAAGTTTGTGATATTGCATTCATGGTTGGAGAAAGAATATTGCTCTGGGTTTCACCTATGAAAGGTCTAATGAGGTTTGGAAAGAAGGCCAAGTTGAGCCCTAGGTATATTGGACCCTTCGAAATTCTTGAAAGTGTGGGTGAAGTAGCCTACAGGCTTGCACTACCAGCTAGTTTATCAGCAGTTGATTCGGTGTCCCATGTGTCTATGCTTCAGAAATATCATGGTGATCTGTCCCATGTGTTATACTTCAGCTCAATCCAATTGGACAAAGATTTGACTTATGAAGAGGAGTCGGTAGCTATTCTAGCCCGACAGGTCCGACAGTTAAGGTTTAAGAGTTATCCTTCAGTTCGGGTACAATGGAGAGGTCAGCCGGTAGAAGCATCTACCTGGGAGTCTGAATCGGACATGCGGAGTAAATATCCATACCTTTTTACCAGCTCAGGTACTTTTCTAATTCCATTCGAGGACGAACGTTTGTTTTAGAGGTGGAGAATGTGATGACCCAAAAGGTCATCTTTAAATTTAATAATTAATTATATGTTCTAAGACCTTGAAAAATACTATTCATTATTTCTCGACTTGCGTGCGCAGTCCGTATAATTTTTCGGAAAGCTTTTATGTGAAAAATGGATTACAATGCTAAATAGAGCCTTAAAACTCAACTGAGTTGAGTTTGGTTAACATTTTGACCAAACGGACCCGGATCAGTGTTTTGATAGTTTCAGTAAGTCCGTATCATGATTTGGGACATGGGCGTATGCCCAAAATTTAATTTCGAGGTCCCAAGCTCAAGTTATGGCAATTTAACGGAAATTAGAAATTTAAAGTCTTAAGATTTCCAAAAGTTTGACCACGAATTTGACTTTTTGATATCGGGGTCGGAATCTGATTCCAAAGATTTGAATAGCTATGTTATGTCATTTATGACTTGTGTGCCAAATTTGAAGTCATTCCGGGTTCATTTAATATGTTTCGGCACAGGTTTTGTAAATTGAAAAGTTTGAAACTCAAAAGTTCGAATCGAGGTGTGAATTGTAATTTCGATGTTATTTGATATGATTTGCGACCCCGAGTAAATCCGTGTTATGTTACGGGACCGGTTGGTATAATTGGACGAGGTCCCTAGGGGCTCAGGTGAGTTTCGGATGAGTTTTGTACCATTTTTGTAAATATTGCAGGTCTGGTTCTGGTGTGTCGCACCTGCGCAATTTTGTCCGCAGGTGCAAGGTCGCTTCTGTGGCTGAGAGACCGCAAATGCGGAGCTCTCGCTTCTGCAGCTTCCTTCGCACTTCTGTGCAGTCGCTTCTATGACGTGAAGGTCTGCAGATGCGATCCTCTTCTAGGCAGCCTTGCTCCGCAAATGCGAGCTTTGTCTCGCAAATGCGAGGTCGTAGGTATGAAAATATAGCCCACAAATGCAAAAATGCTGGTGCTGGTGCCTGATCGGCCTCTCCCTCTCGGGCGGTGACTGAGCTCCACCCCGAGCTGGCTGAGCGGGTAGTGAAGAAACTAGTGTTGATGTCATAGACTGGCTCCTCTGCTGAGCTGGACCTCCCACTAGGCGGGGACACTGCCTCCTCATGTGACCAAACTCTCCACACTCATAGCAACTCCCCGGTGCTGGTGCTAGGGACTGTAGGGAGCCCCGAGCACCGTGATAACTGGTAGAAGGACTTGGCATAGACGATCCATGATCCGATGGAGCACAGGACGAACTCTGAGCTGGGAGAGCACTAAGAGATGAATAGCCCTGCTGATAAATATGTGAACCATGGTCAGATGGTGCATCACGGTGAACTGGGCGAGCCGTCTGAGTATGTCTGAAAGGACGAACTCTACCGTGGTGGAACTACCCCTAGAAGGAACACCGCTAAATCCACCCTGTCCATGAGGCCTCTTGGCCTCCCTCTGAACCCCCTTCTGACTGCGAACCATCTCAATCTGACGAGCAGTATCGACAACCTCATCAAAAGTAGTACCGGACTGTCACGACCCGAAATTCCCACCTTCCGACCGTGATGGCGCCTAACATTTCACTTGCTAAGCAAGACAACATTAGAATAATATTAACCAATCTTTAAACAATCTTTACATTATTAATAATCAAGGAACCAAAAGCGGAAGCAAAGTTTGAAATATAGTGAAATAATCCATAAAAAAACAACGGTGTCTAAATACCATCCCAAAATTGGTGTCACAAGTGCACGAGCTTCTAGAATAATACAAATAAAGGTCAGAATAAAATAAAACTATCTGGAAATAAACACAGAGCTAAAGTAAAATAGGCGGGGACTTCAGAACTGCGTACGCCATGCAGTTATACTTCAAGTCTCCTCTGAATAGCTGAAATCTGAGCAAGTCTATGGCACGCCGCTGGGACCAATTCTGAAATTTTCACAAGAAGTGCAGAGTGTAGTATCAGTACAACCAACCCTGTGTACTGGTAAGTGCTGAGCCTAACCTCGACAAAGTAGTGACGAGGCTAAGGCAGGTCACTTACATTACCTGTACGCAATATTAGTAACAACAATATTAGAAATAAATCAGGTAACTCATTTATAATAATTGAAGCCAACTCAGCAGTCATAACCAATTATCATTTTCATTAATTCTGTTGCAGCATGTAACCCGCTCTCACAATATGTTCACATTCAATTCTGTTGCAGCGTACAACCCGCTCTCACAATATATTCCTTTAATCAAATCTGTTGCGGCGTGCAACCCGATCCCACAATATATATATATATGTCAACTTTCTATTAAGTATGTTGCGATGTGCAACCCGATCCTCCAATATAGACTTTTCATAAGTCTGTTGCGGCGTGCAACCCGATCCTC
>AWOL01S0050064.1:0-24223 GCA_000715115.1 Nicotiana otophora
GATCCTGGATCATCTTGACCTTCTCCAAGGCATCTCAAACCAAATCTATGCCTAATAACTTAGTCTCTTCCGGCTCAAACCACCCAATTGGAGAACGACACCGTCTCCCATATAGAGCCTCAAAAGGAGGCATCTGAATACTTGATTGGTAACTGTTGTTGTAGGCAAACTCCGCAAGTGTCAAGAACTGATCCCAAGATCCCCCGAAATCCATAACGCAGGCACGAAGCATATCCTCCAATATCTTAATAGTGCGCTCGGACTGTCCATTCATCTAGGGTAAAATATTGTACTCAACTTAACCCGTGTGCCTAGCTTAAGTTGCACAGCTCTCCAGAAATGCGATGTAAACTGCGTACCCTGGGGAGAGATGATGTATACCGGTATGCCATGAAGTTGAACAATCTCGCGAATATAAACCTGAGCAAGCTGCTCTGAAGAATAGGTAGTGACTATCAGAATGAAATGAGCCAACTTGGTCAACTTGTCCACAATCAACCATACTGTGTCAAATTTCTTCGGAGTCCTGGGAGCCCAACAACGAAGTCCATGGTGACACGATACCATTTCCACTCAGAAATCTCAAGTCGCTGAAGCAAACTACCCGGCCATTGATGCTCATACTTCACCTTCTGGAAATTTAGGCGCCAAGCTACATACTCCACTATGCCTTTCTTCATTCTTCTCCACCAATTGTACTGCCTCAAGTCCACATACATCTTAGCAGCACACGGATGAATGGAGTATCGCGAACTGTGGGCCTCCTGAAGAATCAATTCACGTAACCCATCCACATTTGGAACACATAACTAAACCTACATCCGTAACACATCATCATCTCGGATAGTAACCTCCTTGGCATTATCGTGCTGAAATGTGTCCTTGAGGACTAGCAAATGGGGTTGTCATACTAATGCTCTCTGATATGATTATATAGATAAGACCGAGAAACCACGTAGGCAACAACTCAACTGGGCTCTGAAACATCTAATCTGACAAACTGGTTAGCTAAGGCCTGAACATCCAATGCTAATGGCCTCTTCGTTGCCGGTAGATATGCTAAGCTACCCAAAGTCTCCGCCTTTCGACTCAAGGTATTGATTACCACATTGGCCTTCTCGGGATGACATAGAATGGTAATATCATAGTCCTTAAGCAACTCTAGCCACCTTCGCTACCGCAAGTTAAGATCTTTTTGTTTGAACATATGCTATAGTCTTCGATGGTCGGTAAAGACCTCACAAGGGACACCGTACAAATAATGCAACCAGATCTTCAATGTGTGAAAAATGGCTGCCAACTCCATGTCGTGGACCAGATAATTCTTCTCATGGGTCATCAGCTATCAATACACGTAGGAAATCACCCTATCATCTTATGTCAACATCGCGCCAAGGCCAACACGTGACGCATCACAATACATATTATAAGACCCCGAGCCTGTAAGCAACATCAACACTGGAGTTGTAGTCAAAGCAGTCTTGGGCTTTTGAAAGCTCGCCTCACACTCCTCAGACCATCTAAAAGGGGCACCCTTCTGGGTCAATCTGGTCATAGTTGTAGTAATAGACGAGAAACTCTCTACGAAACGACGATAATACCCATCCAAACCAAAGAAACTCCGAATCTCAATGGCTAAAGACGGTCTTGGTCAACTCTGCACTACTTCAATCTTATTCGGATCTACCTTGATCCCCTCACTCGATACCACATGACCCAAAAAATGCCACCAAATCAAGCCAGAATTCACACTTTGAGAATTTTGCATACAACGTTTTCTCTCTCAAGGTCTGAAGCACGATCCTCAGGTGTTGATCATGATCTTACCGATTACAAGAGTACACCAAGATGACCTCAATAAAAACAATGACGAATGAATCAATATAAGGATAGAACAAGGAACTCGTAGTGACCATACCGAGTCATAAAAGAACTCTTCAAAATATCTGGATCCGGAATGTTTAGCTGATGATAACCTGACTGCAAATCAATCTTTGAGAACACTCTGGCACCCAGTAGCTGATCAAATAAGTTATCAATGGGTGGCAATGGATACATGTTCTTTCCGTAACCTTGTTCAACTACCGATAATCAATACACATGCGCATAGAACCATCCTTCTTCATCACAAACAAGACTGGAGCACCCCAGGGCAACATACTAGACCAAATGAAGCCCTTATCAAGAAACTCTCGATAATAAGTCAATACCAAAATCGATATCCCTATCGGGTGGCATGCACGGAAGATCCGTTGGAAATACATCTCGGTAGTCTCTCACTACGGGAACTGACTCAACGATAGGAGTATCAGCACTAACATCTCTCACAAAGTCAAGATAAGCATCACACCCCTTCACAACCATCTGATGGGCCTTTAGAAAAGACACAACCATGCTAGGAACATAATCTGATGCACCCATCCACTCTAACCGTGGCAAACGTGGCATAGCCAAGGTCACCGTCTTGGCATGACAATGTAGAATAGCATAATAGGGCGACAACCAGTCCATAACCAAAGATAACATCAAAGTCTACCATACTAAGAAACAATAAATCAACTCTGGTCTCAAAACCACCAATAACAACTAAGCACGACCAATACACACGGTCCATAATCGTAGAATCCCTCGCAGGAGTGGATACATAAATAGGAGAACTTAGAGAATCATGAGATATATCCAAATACGGAGCAAAGCAAGACGACACATACGAAAAATTGGATCCTGAATCAAATAAGACTAATGCATCTCTAGGGAAAACTGGACCTATACCTGTAATGACTGCGTCTGAAGCAACTGCCTTTTTCCTCCCCGAAAAAGCATAGAATCTGGCCTGGCCTCCCTCTCTAAGGCGACCTCTACCCGCCCGTTCCCCACCCTAGATGGTTGTGCAGGTGGAATGGCAACTGGTGCAACAATTGATTTATTTAATAAGTTTTATTGAAAATAGTTAAGCTTAATTAAATTAATTATAAAAGGGTTAAAGACCGAACTAGCTACAATTATAAATACCTAATTAAATACAAAGTAGCTGTTCATTAAATAAAAAATATCCCAAATACCCAAGCCCAATTATCCCATCTGACCCAGTCTAAACGACTCTCTAATACACTTTGGCGAACCACCCTAACCCCTGAGAACCAATAGAAATTTGCCATGTAAGCTCCCCAATGTCACTCACATAAAAAACACACATGCATCTAAACCGCTAATCCATTTGATCGACGGTCTATATTTAATCTCCATTTTCTTTTAATTTTTTATGTTTACAGATTCGCATCCTAATCGTTTAATACTACGGTCATGCTTTTCCTATATTAAACTTTTCTATCAAATCTAATTCATCAAAAATCAGAGTCGTTGATCAATTGATCCAATGGCTCGCGTTCCATCCCTCAATCTTAACTTAGAGACACCCACTAACCCTAATCACTTACCAGTGAGACCCGCCGCCCCCTTTCCCCTTTCTATGAGTTTTCTCTCAAACTCTCAGCCTCCATCAATCTCCAACCTTGCACAAATTCGTGCAAGATCACCTAAATCACTCCTTTTGTCCTCTCAGACCACGAATCTCGCCTGAATCCTTCCATTTTCATCACTAAATTAAAAAGCTCCGCCTTAAACCCTATAATTAAAAGACGAAACTTCAATTCGTCTCATATTTCCCTCCGTTCTTTCAAATCCATAGCATACATGGTTATCTGTTTTCCTCCTGTACTTCAGATCTTGTTGTTCTTTTCGTTCCACCGTTTTATTTCAAAAGCCCTAATGTTGAGGTCAAAGATCAAAAGGTGAAATATCGAATCGTCTAAGAGTTTCTTGTGTTATTTCAAATTAAAGCTCATGGGGAGCCTCCTCAGAACCTCATTATACTTATTCGAGGTCTAGAGGTCAAATACAATGACCTCTAGATATTGGGGCTTTACCCGATGGATGTTTCCATCAACTGTCGACCCTCTCCCTTCTTAGTTAAAAACTCCTCATTGTTTTACCTTCTAATCTTCTCTGATTTAACTTATTTTGCTCATATCATCAACTCATAGTCATCTTCTACTATCGATTTTGAATTTTATTCAACCCTAGAGGCTTTGAATGCCACTATAATAGGAGCCTTCAATGCTCTCACCTAACAACAGAAGATACACTATAATTTTAGTCTTTGTTTGGTTTGCTGCTAAAGAGGAGTTCAGTACACCTCCACCCTTTATCTTTTGGTTGCTCTATACAAAAATCATGAACATGTTACTGCCTTTCCGTTAATTACTTTGTTTATAACGTTTGTTATCAATTTGTAATTATTTATTTTGATTCACCATGACTTGTTGATGATCTGTGGTAGCTATTATATTTTATCAATATTGATTAAGTTACCAGGTGCTCTTAATGACTTTGACTTCTATTCTATATCAAGCATGCCTATTAAACAACCTATTTGGTTAAGCTACTTAATATGCCTTAATGACCTTTTGTGTTTGCATAGGTTTTCAAGTTTACTTTTAATGATCCTACTGTGATCCTTACCCTTGCCATAATGTTTTCTGCATTTTTTTGCTAAGTCTGTTGTCTAATAATACTAACTAGAACAAACATCAAAGCTCACAGTTTAACACTTCATCACTCAGCTAAAATATTTGAAGTTTAAGTGTTTAAATTCCCTCATTTCTTTGAATAAGTGCCTGTTACCCTTTAAGAATTCTTTGAATCATCACTATGAAAGCTTTATATCCATGTCTAATTGTCAGATCTATCTCTAAGTATGAAATAGTCTTATCCATGTCAAATTGTCAGTTGTATCTCTAAGTATGAAACAGTCTTATTAGAATGAACTTCTGTGAAGATCAATGATCATTCTACACATGTTTTGTTATGATCATCCTACCTCTTATGAATTAGATTGGAGTTGTGTCTGCTGTACTAGAATGTTTAATTGTTTTGTGAGTTGAATGCAACTCCACCATGTCTAGCGATTAACCTTAGTCTGTAGAGTTGAGTTAAGTCTACTTAGTATGATGTTTTCCTACTCTTAAACCCTTAATGATACTAATAATCTGATTTTATAATGGTTGAGACGCATCCTATCTTGTGAGGTCATAACTTTGGTTGAAATATCTGTGCGTGGATGAATGAAAGTTTGGCATAAGTCTTTGTTTAGCACTCATGACTTCATCCTTTTGAATACAGTTTTGAAACTGCACTCAGTTCTCTCTTTCCCTGTTAATCTGAATTGAATCAGGTCTTGGAGAGACCTTTTCTTACTGATTGAGTACAATAAACTGCCTATGTCATTGTCTGAATCTTTACTGATGTTTTCAAAAGGTTCCAAGTAGTATTATTAACCTATGTATGTGTTAACGACAAGGTCTTGCATTAAGCTAATTTGTGATCAATCTATTAGGGAAATATCATCTGTACCCCTAAGCTGTTGCAGCTCTAAACTATGTGCTTCTATCTGTCTGTGAGAAGTGTGACCCCAGTCGTTTGGTTCTTTAGCAAAAATAGTATAAGTGTTCCTGTCTCCATGCGTGTTTGGAAACTTGACCTTTAAACCTGTTCAATATATGTTTCATTCACTTAATACTGGAAGTATATTCATGAAGAATAAACTATTTCTATTTTTTCCTATGTTATTATGTTACGAAAGGGTATGCTCCTGTGGTAAGGTGTGTTATGGTGGTTGGTTCTCATTGAAATAGCCTCCTCGGCACTTAAACCTATAGTGAAAAATGAGTAGTTAGTGGTTAGGGGGTATTTGGGAGTAGAGTTTAACTTTAGGTTGGGCTGCTCTCCCCGACACAAGCATTGACCTGGGCCTTGAGACCCTTGGGAACTTTGAAGTATCAGGGATTCAAAGGGGGCATCGACCTTAAGTAGAATTCTCTCCTTAGCCCCTAATTCATTGACAATTGTTATTATCTTTGGGTTTAGTGTTTAATGACAACGAAAGGTGTTCAACATAGATTATTTACTATACATAACTACTACATTAGTATAAATTTCTTAGTGTTTAAATAGTGTTAGTTATCTTCCCTTTAATCTTTGCTTACAAATTCTCATGCATGATCATGTATATGATATTATCCTTCTAATGACTTTTGTTTTCTTTTAAACATGTAAAATGATTTGGGCCTGCTGAGTTCTTTAAAAACTCAGGCCCAAGTCCAGCACTGCTATGTCTCAGAAGGTCCAGAGTTAGCTGTTGCTCATCCCTGTATTGCTGGGCCTGCCTCTTTAAGGCCCAAATACTAGAGTCCTTTCTTTCCCTTAGCTCCTTTATCTACTGTTTTTGTTATTCTATAGTTTCACTATGTCATTATTATTTTTTACTGAGTTCCTGTCATTTTATCTCACATGTATATGACAAGGATATATTGGATTGAATGCTTTATTTTATCTTTTAATTTATAAAATGACTTAGGCAAGCCTTAAATAACCAAGGATTAAAAGAAGCAGTAGCTAGCAATTAAATCTACACCCGCTAATCATGAGCAGTTATTAATTCATTTTTCCTTGCTAACTCTTTATTAAGGATTTTCAAGCCCAAAGGCCTAACAGAAGGCGGCAGTCCCCCTTTCAAAAAGAAAAAGAAAAACCAGAACTGAGTCGCGTCCTTAATTTTCTAAATTGAAATCGACTCTTTTCGAAAAGAACAAGGACTTTCCGTCCAAACAAAGGTTTTCAAACCATCCCCTCAAGCTTAATATTAGGAACCAAGGTATACCTTAGCCTTTCTCTCATAACATCTCATTAGAGTAATATGAACTTCTATGCTTAGGGAAACAAAGTGTTTTAACTTAGCTTCTCCTTTACACATTTTCATACAAACATCCTATCTTCCAAAGCTCTTTTCAAGCATATATGCACTAACATTATTTTCCTAAGACTCTTCTATAAACCCATACCTCTTTAACTACGCTCTTTCCTTATAGGTATTATGCCCTAATATATGGTAAGCTATACTCTTTTAATCACTAGTTAAAGCATAGTACGAATAATTAGTCCTAAATCTAGTCTAAGTCTTATGAAGCTACCTCGGGTATATTTTATGGGGTGCCTAACACATTCTCCTTAGAAGAACAAGAACCCTTACCCATAATCTCACCGGTTAGCAGACTAATGAAGAAAATAACCTTTAGTAATTAAATAGGTACCCTAGCATACCATTATATGTTAGGTGGCGACTCTCTTTCATCAACAATAAGGAAACCACAAGTTAAATCTTTTCTTGACTAGTGCAAAGTAGGGTGAAACAATATGTCAACTTTGTGGGGGATTTCCCACTTAGGTTCTAACCTTAGCAGTCTTAGACTGAATTTGGCACTTGGATTTATTTGTATATTGCTTTAAGTGTATTTAAAGTTGCCATTACATGCTTACCCGCTTTATTTTCCTTTTATACTTTCTTATTATCATGCTATTATTGTTACACTCTTATCTGTTACCGCTTTAAATATACTATGATCACACTTCTTCCTATCGAGTCTTGGCCGTACACCATCATACAAAATGGCACGCGAGGGTTGTCTTTTACACCCCTCTGAACATTCTTTGCAAATCTCTTTAGTTTCAAAGAATGTCTTTGTTAGGTCAACTGACATAACTTCTCGCAGTCTTCAGTCCAATTCAAAAGTAGGAAACACTCTACTCTAGTAAAAATAAGTCATATTGCATAAACCTTAGGTGAGTCGGTCCTTGAAATCGACACACCATTAGGAAAACCACCCTAATGCAAGCAGGCCATGCACCCAACAACATGACTTTTCTGGAAAGACTAACAAACATGGCGAGACAGCTAAAGATTCAAAGCAAACACTTACCAAAAACTTTATTTACCCACCTCAGAAATGAAAATCAACCAAAATATCCCCGAGATCAATATGGTGATGGGAGCCCCACAAATGTTAAAGCAGTAGTGGAAGAACATCGACCGAGAACACAGAGATAAGATTCAGACACACCTGGGGGAGCTGACCACTTTGCTAAACATCCGAGCAGACATAGAGCTCACTCGCCTGCTAATAGAGTTCTGGGATCTAGCTTAGGCAGTGATCAAGTTTGCTTATTGTGAGTTAGTACCCACATTGGAATAAGTTACTAGTTTCACGGAGCTGCCGTTTACAGGGAATAGACCAATACTACCAATCATTATGCCCTATTATAGGTTCCTGGATGCTTTGGGTTTTGCTAACAGTCAAGGTTTGAGAAATATTGAGGACAGATGGGTGAGCCTAGATCCATTATTCGATAGGCTCGGATATCGTGAAAGCTATGAGTGGTAATTAGGGGAATTTCAGTGTGATTAAGCAACGTGGGAGAGTCTCAGACCCATCACTTTCTCATTGGCACCGTTGGGATTCTTGATCTTCCTACAGAGAAGAGTTCGGATCAATATCAACTTGTTACCCGTGGTTCTGGCAACCTTCCATGGTAACCTTCAAGCTACTGTAGTGCCGATGGTGCTAGCTGAGATTCTAGGGGTTTGTTTGCATGTATACGGGGCTATGATTTATTTAAGAGTTGTAACTTGCTACTTCAGATCTGGGCCACAAAACATTTCTTCCAATGAGAGGCCACCATTGACTACTTTGTGGGCGTCACCAACACGATCCGCAGCCACAGCAGGAAGATGAGACATTGGGTCTCCCCACATAGAGAAGAAGAGTGGAGAGAAATGTTGACTAATCTAAGTGGAAAATGGGTCAATTGGAAGTTGTCATGGTTAGTCGGGAAGGCAATCTTAAGGACTCCTCAAAAATACTTCATTCAGCTGATAGGACTTGAGGGCATCCAACCATACTCACCCTTACGGGTTCTCAAACAGTTCAGGATGATGTAGGACGCGCCTCTATAGACGAGGACAAAGCTATATTAGGACGAGTACAACAGACAGATTCCAATCCCAAGGATAAGAAGGCTCCAAGAAGAGTGGAATGATCTCGTAACAATGCCGATGGGCAAAACTCGTGGTGCACTCCAGAGTATTATGTCTTGATCAACGAGGAAGACGACCTAGCCCGACCAAGCAGAGAGGGTATAGCCTGGATGGAGGACGCATTGGCTGCTTTGCAAATATACCATAAGATTCTACCATATTACCTCTTGACTACCTCGATGCACCGTCAAGTGTTCCCAGAATCCATCGATCACATGTTTCCACCTGCTAAAGACGATGACCGTGTAGTGGATTGCATCCAGATAGAATCTGAGACAAAGCCGAAAGGGATCTAGGAGAGGAGTCTAAGTTCAATGATGATGATGAGGAGTTTGAAAAGGATCCGGAGGAAGAGCCAAAAGAAGAAGAGGAGATGCGAAATGATTCTGGGGATGGTTATTAGAAGTTAGCTGATTTCCCCTTCTTTCCCACTTTGTAGCCTTATCCCCAGTGTTATTAGTTTCCTAAAGGGCGAGTTGTTTAAGCCCATGCATTTCTATGAATATTAGAAAAAGTGATGTAACCTTTGTTCCCACTTATCTCAATCCAAACATTATCAATGAAAACAAAACTTCCTTCGGATCTAAATGTGTCAAGTCTAATTGTTTGTCAAACATTCGCGATATAGGCCAACCTTCGGGAATGAGAGGTCCCACAAATTCTAGGAAAACGCACTAGCTTGAATACGTGAGTTAACTGCTCTATGTGATCTCCTGCTTGTATAAATGAAGAAACTGATTTCTGCTTCTTTTTATTTCTTTATTTTTTGTTTCTTACTTTAATATTACTCCCAAAAGAAAGTTGGTTTGTGTCGACCCGAAACTAGCGGAGCCACTGTACAACTTAAGATCATAGGGGAAGATGTCTGCTATAGAAAACCCGACTAAACATACTATGGCCATAAACGATAGCCCGAGGCGATCAGGAGAGAAGGACGATACAAGAAATGATGAGCGCGTGGCCAGGATGGCCCAGGAGATGGAGTCTTTAAGGGAGGAAGTACAACATATTAGGGAAGTAGCAGATCTGGCCGTGACATTGCTCCCTCAACAACCTCACTTTCCTTCTTTGGATTCAATCCCCGACCACTTCCCTTCCACATCAGCCCAAGCACTATATTGTTGCGGCGTGCAGCCCCATCCAATATTATTGCTGTGTGAAACCCGATCCAATATTATTGCGGTGTGCAATCCGATCTAATAATATATATATATATATATATACACACACACACACACGTTGCGGCGTGCAACCCGATCCATATAAAATATAATCAATATAATATGTTGCGGCATGTAGCCCGATCCCAAAATGTCACTCTCACTCAGGCCATCGGCCTCACTCAGTCATCAATCTCTTGAGTCTCACTCACGCGCTCACAATGTCATGAAACTAGCCCGAAAATAATGATATGATGTATCAATAAATAATATCTGAGATTGAGATATGGTATGAATGCATGGATATGACTGAGTATGAAATATCAATGAAATCAGTGAGATGAAAATAAGAAACGATCACTATGGGTCCAAACAGTATCGACATAATGCCTAAACATGATATCTAGCATGATTGATAGCTTAACTACCTTATCACAAGGTGAAAACACGGATATCAACAAAGTAGGCCCACTATACAATGCCATGGAAATAACAAAGTCCCAATTCACATGATGCTCGCCCACACGCCCGTCACCTAGCATGTGTGTCACCTCNAAACATGATATCTAGCATGATTGACAGCTTAACTACTTTATCAGATGGTGAAAACATGGATATCAACAAAGTAGGACCACTATACAGTGCTATGGAAACATAGAGTCCCAATTCACATGGTGCACGCCCACACGCCCGTCACCTAGCATGTGCACCACCTCAATACCAATCACATAACACGTATTGCGAGGTTTCATACCCTCAGCACTAAGATTAGAAGAGTTACTTACCTCGAACAAGCCAATTCCAACACCGAGCAAGCCAATCGATGCTCCACAATTCCATCATGCGCATTCCGACCTCCGAACTGCCCGAAACTAACCAAAAATAACTCAAGTTCATCAAATAATACTAAAGGAACCAATCCCGATCGAAAAGATTAAATCTTGAATCAAAAGCCCAAAATCGGCTAAAGCCCAATCCGGGCCCGCACCTCGGAACCCAACAAAATTTACAAAATCCATTAACCCATTCAAGTACGAGTCCAAACATACTTGTTTTACTCAAATTCGACTCCAATTCAATGTTCAAATCTCAAAAATTCACGTTATGAAACTTTAGGCCAAACCCCCCAATTTCCTCTTTAAAATTCACAATCCAATTACCAAAAACGAAGGTAGATTCATGAAATATAACCATATCGAGTAGAGAACACTTACCCCAATCCTTGTAATGAAAATTTCTCCAAGAATCACCTCAATCCGAGCTCCATAGCTCCCAAAAGGTAAAAATGTACAAAACCTTTGAAATAGAGTATTATATACACTGCCCACACGACCTCTTTCGCGAACGCGGGAAAACCATCGCGTTCTCGATGAATAAAACTCACACTGCCACAAAAGTCTCTACGTATTCGCGATGCACCCCACGTGAACACGATGAACACTGCTGCCAAAGATTCATGATCACGACTAACCTTACGCGATCGCATAGAAGAACGCTCAAATTCCCAGCTGCCAACCTGAACACTACGCGAACGCGATCCTCTATACGCGAATGCGAAGAGGACTTGCCCCAACTCTACGCGAACGCGAGACATACTTCGCGATCGCGAAGAACAATTTGATGCTGCCATCAAAATACACTACGCATTCGTGACACTTGCCACGTGAACACAATGAAGAACTGAGACACCAAAAAACAGTAGAACACAGCAGTACCAAAATGAAGAAAAATGGTCCGGAATCAATTCAAATACGCCTGAGCCCCTCGGGACCCCATCCATACATACCAACAAGTCCCATAACATAACACGGACCTACTCGAGGCCTCAAAACACACAAAATAATATTAGAATAACGAATCACACCTCAATTCGAATTCAATGAACTTTGAAACATCAAACTTCCACAACCGATGCCAAAACCTATCAAATCATGTCCGATTGACCTCAAATTTTACACACAAGTCACATTCGACATTGCGGACCTGCTCTAACATGCGGAATCAGAATCCGACCCCGATATCAAAAAGACCACTCCCCGGTCAAACTTCCCAAAATTTTAACTTTTGCCATTTCGAGACAAATTTAACCACGGACCTCCAAATCACAATCCGGACGCGCTCCTAAGTCCAAAATCACCCAACGGAGCTAACAAAACCATCAGAATTCCAATCCGAGGTCAAATGCTAATAAGTCAAACTTGGTGAACTCTCCTAATTTAAAGCTTCAACAATGAAATCCATTCTTCCAATTCGATTTTGAATAACCTCAAAACCAAAACCGACAATTCACACAAGTCAAAATACATCATATAGATCTACTCACGCCTGTACACTACCGAGCAAAGTGTAAATGCTCAAAACGATCGACCGGGTCGTTACATCCCCCCCACCTAAACGTACGTTCATCCTCGAGCGTGTCCAGAGTTGTTCTTAAAGCCATCAAACCGCCGTATAACCTTACCATGCATATACCCGGGGGTGATCCCACATCACCCGATCCCATATAGGCCCGACAACACAACACAACTGAAATTTCTCAGTTCAACCTAGCCCACAAGCCTTCGAATCCAATTTCCAACATCCAGAATTTCTTATAAGATCTAAATCCTACAACCTACACACTGTATAAATCTAAACAGACTGTACCAAAAGCCATAACCATAACTCAAATACTCAAAACGGAAATACCACATAGCTCAAACGCTCAAAGCAAAGGTTCTCTAATCACAGTAGCTGCTAAAATCAACCCAATACCGGTAACACCTCATATCAAACAAAACCTCCTCCTAAACCTTCGTACACTGTCAATGATGAAAGAAACATGCATAACTCATAACCATTCATTAGATCAACAGGTCATGAAGCTCCCTCTCCTTCTGCAAGAACTATAACCAATTTCTAAGTCGACTTTCGATATTATCCTTCCAAATATACCACAATCAAATCCGATAGCATCCATTCTAGGATCATTGACCTCATCTCATCAAACTCGACCACTCTATTAAAATGACACATCAATACAATCTAAAACCACAACCCGTGAAATCCGTGCACCAAATAGCAAGATTCTAAATGCACTCAATCATTGAGAATGACTCAAACGAAAGGACCGTCCCGCAAGCTCAACAAGTACCATCACCACGAAATGCCTAAACCCATAACACACCATAGAACCATAACACACGAATCTAACACAAAGGATCATATGTCCACATAACTCTGCTACAATATGCGACCCTATCCAAATATTGGTTCATATGAAATACCTCAAGCCACCCTGCTAAAAATCAATAACCATGCGCAATTCGACATCAAGTACTCAAAGTGCATTACCATAGCTACGGAGAAGCAAATGACACCATGCCACACAAAACCCGAAAGAACATAACCAATACGCCATCAACCAAGTAATACCCCATACTCTTCTCGCTCAAATTCCATTATAAGGCCACAATAGAACCGCACCATATGTGCATATAACCAACGAATCACAACTCCTCGTAGCATAGAAGAGTAACTCACAGAATATTTTAAAACACGAATAAGCTAAACAACTACCGAATGGCACATTCCTCAACAATAGCAGTATGGAGCCAACCAATCGGGCTCGGTATAGAATACACATCCTAATTTGTCCTACCAATGTACCCCCAAATCGACTCTGGTCACCCAAAAATAGATAAATAACCCTCCAAAAATCTACAATGAATGAATCGTCACACAAACTATCATCTGGGTAGCTTCGGCCACGACTTCACAGTCCAAAACCATGAAACAACATGCTCCTGAGAACATTCAGTCTCCAAATTCATAGAACACATGAATCACCATTTCTGATTCCATCTCCACCGCCTGAATGCCTAACACATCTCTTATACTCAATCATCCCACGAGAAATACTTCTAAAAGTTTTCCGTGCCACGTGGCAAAATTTGAATATCAGCAGTCGATCAACTAGGAGAGTGTCGTAATACCAATGAAGTGACCATAAAGCAAAACACATTTCCCCTTCTGAAATGTATACTCTCATCAGGCCATACCGATTAGTAGTATCATTTATCTAGTCATTTGAAACCGTCCATGCTGCCTATGAATTTTTATGACCTTCCATTCCAAATAGAACTGTGATCCCGCTCACGTAAATCTCAATCCCACACAACACACCGCATATACCACGCCATCATATGAAAAATACGAGAACTTTATAGTCCACTCCAAGTCACAAGCATCTATATACTCAATTATCCAAGGACCTTCCATTTGATTTCATCCATAAGAAATTCAGTATACACCACATGCTCCTCACGCCATCAGGAAATATACCTCTCGAACCTTGGTAAAAACCATTGAGAACTCTTCGAAACCCATTTGCATATAACCAAGCTATCTGAATCGAATCTCTCTAACTCAACCCATCCACGAAGGTTGCCAAAACCCAAGAGCATTGCCAAAAATACCTGTAGAGACTAGCCACGTCATAAGTACCCAAAGAACCGATCATACCCATTACTGTGCTAACCCAACCTACTACCAAGCTGTCCTATTTCTCCAAGTCCTTTCCAAATTTCCTTCAAATTGATACTTCTCCTTGCTATAACACAACAGTCCCTAACCAAAATTCACCACACAAGAGACCCTAGTATAAAACCACAATGTTCTGAGGCCCATAAGGCGCTGACTCCCCTCTTAAGCACCCTAAGGCACCATAACCGAGACACCCACTCTAAAGAGACCTTATGCGAACATAAAAATGTTTCCTTCACGTTCCCGATACTGAAATACACAATCCACAATGATATAAAATGCCACAAGTCTGTACATCATCCAATGCAACTCCCAGTTTCTAGCCATATATAAATCTTAAAAATTCCAAATCACTACATATAAATCTTGAATCCATTAGAACCATTCTCGAGAGTCATCCACTCTACTCAGATCTCAATAAAACCGACCAAATGGACTGAACGACCTGTACCCCATTAGCACACCAACATCCAAGGGAATAAAGAGTAACCCACACTCCTAAGCAACCGAGTAAATTCCTACTCCATGGACACTACATCCTTTGTGAATAACCACTCAATTATTTTATAATTCCCATAAACCCATAGAGTGTAATACAACCTGTATCCAGAAATTCATTTACCCGAGTCATCCACTATCTCAACCCCTACAGTCATAGCTGATTCACCAGTATACCTCGAACCAAAACTAATACAACACATTATCGTGCAATCAACTTGTCGATAGCAAACTCCCCCACTTGGCTCAAATCCATAAATCAAAAACACAACTCACAATGCCCATACTCTATTACTGCTATAATACCACAGTGAGATTCAACCAAATCCTTCCTAAGCTCCTGTAACACAAACCCTCTAATACTTCACATTATCTGCAAATCTCGCACTCACCCTTGTCATAGTCAAGACAACTTCCACAAGCGATCCAAACTCATATTGCAACATATATCATTCACTGGTAAAAGAGAACTCTCTACACAACATTATAAGGACCACACAACCTCAGGACACCTCGCAGGAGATAACCTACCTACTTTGCCTCAAGCTGACATCTCTCTATACTCTTCCACAGTCATAACTATTACGCAATCACTTTAAACTTTCTGAGTCTGAACTCATAACACGACGTGAAATCTACTGCACTCCACAACAAAACAACATGAGAGGTCCTTCAACACAGCCATAACTCGAGGCCATACGCCAAATCAAGACAGAAATCAAATACCCAATAGTTCCTGATACATCTCAATTAAAATCTTTTCATCACATTCAAACCATATGCACACATCTCACAGTCACATCATACTTATCACGTGCCATCCAGCCGCAAATTCCACTAATAGGGACACTATTGGACATATATATCCAACAGTACGTGCTCACACAATCAACAGCTTTACGCTCAAGCCATAGTCAAAACCCGGCCTCAAGTCCTCCAGACTGGCCCATCATCAGCATACTGAAATCACATCACGCACCTCGTTTATAGAATCACAAGCTGGTGAATGCACAACTGATACCGAGCGCTCGCACGCGCATATGAATGTGTGGAAGGAATTCAAAGAGTTACGCTTCAAGATGAATCAATGCCGCACGATAAGGAAATAAAGATGGGAAGTATATCCTAAATGTCCTGTAGACTCTCGAAGACTCTACTATACACTTGCTCATGACTTGAAGAACCTATGAAACTAGAGCTTTGATATCACCTTATCACGACCCAAAATCCTACTAATCATGATGGCACCTAATCCAACCCGCTAGCTAAGCCAATTAACCACTAACCAATTCTAATAACAATTAATAAATCAATTAAGTAAAGAAATATCTAAATCTAATACATTCCCCAAGAACTGGTAGTACAAATCATGAGTTTCTAAGAATAGAGTTTACAAAGAGGAAATGAAATATATACATAGTCTGTTTGAAAATTACATAAATAGAGTTTTATAGATCTAAGGCTACCACGAATAAGAGGCAGCTACAACCAGGACACACGTACATCTTCAATCCAGCTTCCATTGAACACAGCAAAATCAACAGCCAACATCCGCACGCAAGGTGTAGAAGTGTAGTATGAGTACAACCGACCCCATGTACTCAATAAGTAACAAACCTAACCTTAGGTTGCAAATAGTGACGAGCTAACAGAAAGGTCGGTCCAACACCAATATTCCACAACAGTTTATAATAGCATAGTACACGTAGCAAAAGAGTATCTCAGAAATAAAAGGCTTAGTCCGTTCACTGTTCCAGAAAAATAGGATATTCCTTTCAAGTATGTCAGTGAAAATCCAAATCTTTTACCGAAAAAGCCAAAATACGAGTAAGTTTAAAAACTGTGATTTTTCCCAAAACTCTTTTCAACAAATAGTAAGATGTTTCATTTTCAGATAGCATGAGGAAAGTACTTCTCTATGCCTATATGTCAAGATACAAGTAAAATCATAAATGTCCCCAAAATCGGGTAGCAGAAGGAAATGCATCTCTATGCATATATCTCAAGTACGCATGTCAAATGCAATGCATCTCAAAGATGAGCTCATGTACTCACACTCTCAGAGTACTAAATCTCACTGTTTTGCATTATCTCTCACTATGCTAAATGCTCAACACACTCAATCACTAAGCGTTGTACAATACATGTTGCGACGTGCAACACGATCCATATATGACCATATGGCCCGTTGCAGCGTGCAACCCAATCCAGATATATATAGTCGTCTGCGCTCACTGGGTGTGTGCATATTTCAGAGGATCTCCTTCAGCCCAAGCGCTATATTGCTGTGGCATACATCCCGATCTATTATTGTTGCGGCGTGCAACCCGATCCAATATAGTTACGACGTGCAACCCGATCCAATCATATATATATATATATACACACACACACACACACACACAAAACTCGAAGGCTCATTGTGGCGTGCAACTCAATCCATATAAAATATAATCAATATAATATGTTGCGGCGTGCAACCCGATCCCAAAATGTCACTCTCATTCAGGCCCTCGGCCTCACTAAGTCATCAATCTCTCCAGTCTCACTGACGGGCTCACAATGTCATGAAACTAGCCTCACAACAATGATATGATATATCAATAAATAATATCTGAGACTGAGATATGGTATGAATGCATGGATATGACCGAGTATGAAATATCAATGAAATCAGTGAGTTGATAGTAAGAAACGACCACTATGGGTCCAAACAGTATCGGCATAATGCCTAAACATGATATCTAGCATGATTGACAGCTTAACTACTTTATCACATGGTGAAAACACGGATATCAACAAAGTAAGACCACTATACAGTGACATGGAAACAACAGAGTCCCAATTCACATGGTGCACACCCACACGCCTATCACCTAGCATGTGCGTCACCTCAATACCAATCACATAACACGTATTTTGGGGTTTCATACCCTCAGCACTAAGATTAGAAGAGTTACTTACCTCGAAAAAGCTAATTACAACATCGAGCAAGCCAAGCGATGCTCTAAAATTCCATCCCACGCGTTCCGACCTCCGAACGGCCCGAAACTAACAAAAAATAACTCAAGTACATCAAACAATGCTAAAGGAACCAATCCCGATCGAAAAGATCAAATCTTGAATCAAAAGCCCAAAATCGGCCAAGAGCCCAACTGGACCCGCACCTCAGAACCCGACATAATTTACAAACTCCAACAACCCATTCAATAACGAGTCCAACCATACTAGTTTCACTCAAATCCGACTCTAACTCGATGTTCAAAACTCAAATATTAACATTATGAAACTTTAGGCCAAACCCCCCTATTTCATCTTTAAAATTCACAATCCAATTACCAAAAGCGAAGGTAGATTCATGAAATATAACCACAACCGAGTAGAGAACACTTACCCCAATCCGTGTGATGAAAATTTCTCCAAGAATCGCCTCAATCCGAGCTCCATAGCTCCCAAAATGTAAAAATGTCTGAAACGTTCGAAATAGAGTACTATATACACTGCCCAGACTCTTTCGCGAACGCGGGAAAACCATCGCGTTCCCGGTGAATAAAACTCACACTGCCACAAAAGTCTCTACGTGCTCGCGATGCACCCTATGCGAACGTGATGAACACTGCTGCCAAAGCTTTACGAACACGACTAACCTTACGCGATCGCATAGAAGAACGCTAAAATTCCCTGCTGCCAACCTCAAAACTATGCGAACACGATCCTCTATACGAGAATGCGAAGAGGACTTGCCCCAACTCTACGCGAATGCGAGACATATTTCGCGATCGTGAAGAACAATTTTTTGCTGCCATCAAAATACACTACGCGTTCGCGACACTTTCCACGCGAACGCGATGAAGAACTGAGACACCAAAAAATAGCAGAACACAGCAATACCAAAATGAAGCAAAATGATGCGGAATCAATCCAAAACACGCCCGAGACCCTCGGGACCCCGTCCAAACATACCGACAATTCCCATAACAAAATACAGACCTACTCGAGGCCTCAAAACACACAAAACAACATCGGAACAGTGAATCACACCTCAATTCGAATTCAATGAACTCTAAAACTTGAAACTTCAACAACTGCTGCCGAAATCTACCAAATCGCGTCCGATTGACCTCAAAATTTGCACACAAGTCACATTCGACATTATAGACCTGCTCCAACTTCAGAAATCGGAATCCGACCCCGATATCAAAATGTCCACTCCCGATCAAACTTCCTAAAATTTCAACTTTCGCCATTTCGAGCCAAATACAACCACGGACCTCCAAATCACAATCCGGGCATGCTCCTAAGTCAAAAATCACCCAACGAAACTAACAAAACCATCAAAATTCCAATCCGAGGTCAAATGCTAATAAGCCAAACTTGGTCAACTCTCCCAATTTAAAGCTTCAACAATGAAATAGATTCTTCCAATTCGATTCCGAATAACCTGAAAACCAAAACCGACGATTCACACAAGTCAAAATACATCATATGGAGCTACTAACGCCAGTAAACTACCGAGCGAAGTACAAATTCTCAAAATGACCCATCGTATCGTTACAAACTCGGAGTTAGACCGCTGATGCGGAAAAGGCACATTGTATATAGCAAAATGCCTGCTAAAACAATCAGCACATCTTGTACAAAATGAAGCGCTGACATCACCAATTGAACCCTTGTATATAGCAAACTGCCTGCTTAACTAATCAGAGCACCTTACACAAAACGAACTGTCGGCTTCACCAATTGAAGTCCTATACATAGCAAATCAACAACTCAATTGATCGGAGCACCCTATACAAATCAAATGTTGGCTTCGCCAATCAGAGCCTTGTGCATAGGAAACTATTTATTTTGCCAACAGGACAATTCGCATCGCCGCTCCTTCACAATGGAGAACATAATGGGCTGTCGCAAATCTCGTCACCAACGTTCTGCCAATCGATGGCCGCAACTTAGCTTCGCAGTCAAGAGTATCTCTCGGGCATGGTTTTCTTTTCCTTTCCTATTACCTTGAATGTTTTGATGTTTTTCTCATACAACTTCAGGCACGATTACGATTTAAGTCAATCACTCCCAATCGGAGATTACTTTACATTTTAGTTCAAAGCTCTCCTAACAAGCGGAGACACTTTTCAATGCTTCGACAGCTACAGTACGGTACACAGCTCGGCTAGAAAATCAATCCAAGTTCAAGTATGACTTCATCCTAATCCTAAATAATGGCTCGCCGGCAGCCATGCATCATCATTCCTGCATCATTTATATCACACTCCTTCCCCTTTCTCAACGTAGAAAAAGATCGAGTAATATATTTTGTATTGCAATATATGGGTATGTGTGTGTTTTATTTTTGAAAGAACATATATAGCAATGTGGAAATTTTCCGAAGCAGCAGACTAAACTACAACTCTATGTGGAACAACAAACTCATTAGCAGGCCAAGGATCCAAGTTCAAGATCGAAACGAATAGTGGAACTCCAAATTTTCAAATGCCTTTAGTCAAGCCGCAAAATTCAAGCTATCGTGAGTGCCCAATCCTCCGTCTCGTCGTATTGTCATAATAGGATACTGGGGCAATTCCTGCGATTATCACTCCCTTCAAATCCTCACTCCAGAACTGCATGAAGCATGATCCTCGTTAAGCCCGAGGTATGCAAGTAATTCAAAGCCATAATTCATCCCCAACTTCCCAAAACCATCCCAAAAATCCTCCTAGAATCTCTTTAACTCCTAATCATGTAGCTCATAATCTTCATTCCATTCCTACAATGCATGCCTAAAACTCTTTAGTTCAATTTCTTTGCCCGGTAACTCTTTCATCGTATCCGGTCAAAGACAGGCATATGCTGACGGCCAATTTTGACCCTCCATTTTAATATATATTTATTTATTCTTAAATATTTACAACGAATATTTTGAAAGTATTTTCTATCAATAATTACCTATTTTTAACAAATTAATTAAGTATTAGTTTTGAAATTAATAACCTAGCATTAGTATTATGTAATTACAAATATACTTATTATTTAATACTATTAAAATAATTTTTAAATACACCATATAGGTTTTATAATTAATTTGACGAATTACTTCTCAAATTTTGAATAATTATATTAATATGTTGATAATTCAAAACTAGTGTTATAATTTAGTAAACAAAATATTTTATAAATAATTAATTATAATAGTTAGTAGTATATTTGATATTTATAATTTTACTATATTTTATTGAAAATAGTTAAGTTTAATTAAATTAATTATAAAAGGATTAAAGACCGAAATGGCTACAATTGTAAATAACTAATTAAATACAACGTGGCTATTTATTAAATCAAAAACAACCTAAATACCCAAGCCCAATTATCCCATTTGACCCAGTCCAAACGACCATCTATTCGACTTTGGCGATCCACCCTAACCCCTGAGAACCAATAGAAATTCACCATGTAAGCTCTCCAATCTCATTCACACAAGAAACACACACACATCTGAACCGTTAATCCATTTGATCGATGGTCTACATTTAATCTCCATTTTGTTTTAATTCTTTATGCTTACCATATCTCATCCTAACCGTTGGATTACAATAATCCCACGGTAACCATTATTTCCATATTAAACTTTTCTATCAAATCTAATTCATCAAAAAACCAGAGCCATTGATAAATTGATCCAACAACTAGCGTTCCATCCCTCAACCTTAACTTAGAGACACCCACTAACCCTAATCATTTACCGTGAGACCCGCCACCCCCTTTCCACTTTCTCTGAGTTTTCTCTCAAACTCTCAACCTCCATTAATCTCTGACCTTGCACAAATTCGTGCAAGGTCACCCAGCTCACCCCTTTTACCCCTCAGACCACGAATCGCGCCTGAATCCATCCATTGTTCATCACTAAATTCAAAAGCCCCATTCATAAAGCCTAGACCTAAAAGACAAAACTTCAATTTGTCTTATATTTCCCTTCGTTCTTTCAAATTCATGGCATGCATGGTTATCCGTTTTTCTCTTGTACTTCAAATCTTGTTGTTCTTTCCGTTTCCACCATTTAATTTCAAAAGTCCTAATGTTGAGGTCAAAGATGAAAAGGTGAAATGTCAAATCGTCTGAGCTTTTCTTGTGTTCTTTCAAATCAAAGTGCATAGGAAGCCTCTTCAAAACTTCATTATGATTATTCGAGGTCCAGAGGTCAAATGCAATGACCTCTGGACATCAGGCTTTACCAGACGGATAGTTCCACGAACGGTCGACCCTCTCCCTTCTTAGGTAAAAAAGCCTCACAGTTTTCCCCTCTATGCTTCTCTGATTTCAGTCAGTTTGCTCACATCATCAACTCATCATCGTCTTCAACTATCAATTTTGAATTTTGTTGAAGACGATTACACCACACTCTCACCTAAAAACAGTAGATTACACCACAAAATTACTTAACAAACAAAGAAAATATCAATTTTAGTCTTGAGTAGTAATAATTAAGCTAGGGTTTTCTAACTAGCTTCTAATTTCTTTATGATTCTGAGCCTTACACTGGTCGGAGTTTGAGTTATTGATTCTACGGCTAAAAAAGAGTCTTTGTTTGGTTTGCTGCTCAAGAGGAGGTTAGTACACCTCCACCCTTTCTCATTTGATTGCTCTATTTTGAAAATCATGAACATGCTACTGCATTTCCTTTAATTGCTTTATTTATAATGTTTGTTATCAATTTGTAATTGTTTACCTTGATTCACTATGACTTGTTGATGACATGTGGTTAGCTATTATATTTTATCAATATTGATTAAGTTACTAGGTGCTCTTAATGACTTTGACTTGTGTAATGACCCGACCGGTCATTTGGAGTGTTGTAGTCCCATTCCCCCATTTACTGCCCATTCAATGCTTATTAGTTGCTATGTAACTTGTCGGGATAGTTGGTTCAGTACCGGAGATGCTTCGAAATGAGTTGAGACACTTAGTCTTAAGGTTTGAAAGCTTAAGTTGAAAAGGTTGACCGGATGTTGACTTATATGTAAACAACTCCAGAATGAAGTTTTGATGGTTCCGATAGTTTTGTTGGGTGATTTTTGACTTAGGAGTGTGTCCGAATAATGCATTGCAGGTACGTAGTTGATTTAGGCTAGAAATGGAGAAAAGTTTGAAAATTAGAAGTTTTGGAAATTGAGAAGTTCGACCGATTGTTAACTTTGTAGTTACAAGGCTTGGATTTTGGTTCTGGGAGTTGGAGTAGGTATGTTGTATCATTTATGACTTGTATGCAAAATTTGAGGTCAATCAGACATGATTTGATAGGTTTTAGCATCGATAGTAGAAGTTTGAATTCCTTAGTTTTCATTAGGCTTAAATTGGGGTGCGATTTATGTTTTTGATGTTGTTTGATGTAATTTGAGGGCTCAACTAAGTTTGTATCAGGTTTTAGGACTTGATGGTATATTTTATTGAGGTCTCGGGGGCTTTGGGAGTGATTCAAATGGGAATCGGGTTGCAATTTGGACTTGAGAGGCAATCTGGGCTGCTCGTGTCTGTTGCCATCTCACATACTGGGTTTTGGTCGCAGGTGCATGATCATAGAAGTGAGGGAATGGTCACATGTGCAGTTTGGGTGAAGCTGGGTAGTGATCGCATATGCGAAAGGTTGTTTGCACCTACGAGGTCGCAGATGTGGGAAGGTGTCGCATGTGCGTGACTGGGAAAGGAAGCTTGGTGGCGCAGGTGAAAAAGTATATTCGCAGATGTAGATGCACATCTGCGCATGAGTGACCACATATGCAAAAGTGGGCTGGAGGTCGTGAATCGCAGAAGCGATGGAAAATTCGCAAAAGCGGGACTTCAGATGCTGTCAAGTGACCTGCATAAGCGAAAGTGCTGGGCAAATTATATTAATTCGAGGGTTTGTGATTTTATCATTTTTTGACATCTGAATCTCGGGCAAAGGCGATTTTTCAAAGGGAGGTTGAGGCGTTTCTTGAGGTAAGTTACTTGTGGTAATTTTTATTCAATAATCTTGTTTCCCCATTGAATTTCCCACCTAGTTTGTATGTTTTTGAGGTGAAATTTTGAGAGTTTGAGGCTAGGGATTTGGAAAGTTTAATTTGGGAATTTGAGTGACAAATTG
>AWOL01S0050067.1:0-10059 GCA_000715115.1 Nicotiana otophora
GGGGGTGGGTGGGGGGTTAAATTAGTGGAGTGGAGAATAGAGTGGGAAGGCTGAAAAAGAATTTTGAAAAATATGTTTTTTGCTTTTGGTAAGAAATAAGATCATCAAAAAATATATTAAGCCAACGAAATATAAAAAAATAAAAAAATATTTTTCAAAAAATAATTATCCTTTCGTACCATACACACCCCGAGACAAAAAATGTACGAACACAAAATTGGGTCTTATAGCTACAAGGGGTTTACTTATGCGCCGCGTGAGGAGCTTCTTATTAAATGACCGCTCAGAACTCCCATGCAAAGACAGATAAGTGTCTTTTTCAGAAAACCAACTTAGATGTATGCCCCCACATCTCCAAGCTTGGTGCTATTGTTATTATGTACAATGTACTCCTACATCTCCAAGATTGATTCTTTTTGCCTATTTGCATTTACTCAATAAAAATATCTCAGATAGACTGATAGAGGCAAATTTCTGACTGAATAACGCTCTTAAATTTTGCCACAATATTAGCAAATTATAGACAAAATATTAAGGTTTGTCAAGATATAGTGTATGAAATTGTTGGCGGGGGTTGGCACAAAAGCACTTTGTCAGGGTACTATTAAAAGGGAAAAAAAAACATTACAGGCATCAAGATGCAGGAGTTTGTTTTTTATTTTTTTTTAATTACTCCAAATGTAGCTCTCAATGCATACAAGAAAAAATATATTTTACTGCTCAAAAGCACATAGTATATTTTTTCCTGCAAAATTGGCCAGACTCTTTAACTCTCCAAAATAAACACTTTTTTTGGGGGAAGAAAAATAAAACAAAAGACAGTTTTTGTTTTCTAAAAGTTTGACTAAACGGGCTGTTAGAAAGATACATACCAGTTTCTTTCTCTGTCAACTTGATCAAATTCAATGCTCTTGTCAATAATTCGGTTATCACCCTTGGCAGTTCTGTAGCGAGATAAGGATATCCATATTTGGTTGTGAAGCATTCGGAAGAGTAGAAATGGGAATATAATTAAGTATGTGATATCCCTCTTGCTTTCATCTTCGCTCATGAAGAATGAGTGTAGGCTGTGAGCCACATATGGTGCCAAAACCACGTACTACATTCAAACAAAATAAAACGCATGTCAATAATTAATAACGTCCAACTGTTTGTTGAAATTATTTGTATAGACGAAAGAAGGCAGTACATGGTGATTAACTGACAATGACTACCGCACATCAGAGAAAATATCTACCAGAATTAGTGGTATATGGGACTCAAATACTGTGCAATGTGGATGATTGCTACATATTTGTCTTGCTTATTGGATGTATTCAGGGAGTAGATTTTCTTTAGAAACAGAGAGAAAATAAGAAGACATTTTCTTAAAATCCAACTTCCTAACCATACATGTTTTACGGTATAATTTAGCATTGGCGAAATTAGAAATTTCGTTAAGGATGCTCAAAGTGATCAAAATATATATATAGACACCAAAAGTAGAATTTGACTTATATATATAGTCTAGTTTTTCCTACGAAAGGTGTTCAACAGACCACATCATCCTTCACTTGCTGCAGTGCCGCCTCTGTAGTTTAGTATACATAGATATTTGGACTATAAAGGGAGAATAAATCAGATGAAAAATTCAAGAGAAGCCATGAGAAGGAAGATGAGTACGTATATACCTTGAAGTTCCCAAGCCATGTCCATGGCCATTCTGTTAGAATGCCTGGTTTAGAAGCCATGTTGTTGTGATGTTTAATGACGAGTTTAAACTAAACTACTCCCTAGCTTTACCCAACCTGTTTTCCTGTGTCCTTTTGAGGCTTTGCTTTTGCTTGGACAGAACTGCACTATATAGAAGTCCCTTGTAGAGGCATATTCAATATTGTCATTAATGTTCAACGGTCCCTAGTCGCTATGTGACACGTGTCTCTTTCACAACCTTGATCCTGCAACTATCATTTTTACTTGCAGCCTCCAGCTTGCAGAAATTCTCTTTGAAGATTTTCATCGTGCATAGGTCTAATTTTTGGATGTGGAACATCTTTGACCGCAATGGTTACAAAACTTATTAGACCTCGACCTTGTTTAAATGATTTCAATTAATCTAGAAAATAGTAACTGGCCTCGATTTATTAGTTTTTCATCACTTGATCTAAATCGTTCAAATCTTATTTCAATAAGTAAGTGCCTATGTCTTTTTTTATTTTTTATAATTACTTATTTGCTCTGAAGAGGTTTGAATTATCACATTTTGGGAATTTGTATCTTGTTTCATGTTTTGAGATTTTTGATAGGTTGTTAGTACATTTTGAGACTTGTTAGTTGATGGTAGGCTAGAAACTCACATTTTAAACTATGGCTATCCAACGCGACGGGACGGAACAAAATTAACGGGACGAGACGATATTTAGCCGGGACGGTGGCGGGACGGGACAAACGGGACAAAACGGTAGGCCCATCCCATCCTGCTAACAAACGGGACGGGACGGGACGGACGGTAGGCCCATCCCGTCCCGCTAACAAACGGGATGGGACGGGACGGGACGGGTTCGCGGGCCTTAAGTGCCGTTTTAAAAAAACAAATTATTTAAGCATTGAGTTTGGCAACGGATATTATTTTGGCAATGACTAAGTTTTTAAAGTTTGCAACATCTAGTTTTTTGACTTATTTAATAAACTTAAAAATTAAACAAAAATTAGGAAACTAACTTAAGAATTATAAAATATTAAAATAAAAGACTTGTAATGAAATATTCTAGTAATTATAAATTTATAATAGAGTTATAATTTATTTAATATAATTTCAAGCCATTAAGTAACTAAGTAAGAGTGTAAGACAATTTATAAAACAAATTCAACGCTTAGAGCCTTTTATTTTATTAATAGAACTTTCAAATCTCACATACAAATATAATTCTTTTGAAGAGCACCTAATCTACGCAGTCACCTTCTAGGAAGGGTTCTGTTTGAACTATGCCTCTTAGTAGCTAATTACAAATTATCATACTAATATTTGTAAGCTCCTATATAACTTCGTTGTAACTTATCTATAATTTCTCTCGGACATTGTTCTGGAATTGGCAATGTTGATTGATGTTCCATGAGTTCCATGCCGTCATCGCTCCCAGTGCTAAGTATCTTATTGTATTTTTCTTCTTCCCTAGTGGTTAATTTTTCAAAATCAAGATTTCTTCTTTCTGAATTAATCCAATCTCTGAATAATACGAAAATCTCTAGGCTGTCCTCCGCTAATGAATGTCTATGATCTCCGATTTGAAATCTTATCGCGCTAAAAGCACTCTCCGATGCTACTGATGATGCTTGAATAGCAAGGATATCTCGGGCCATTATTGAAATTGTTGGAAAAGCCTTGCTACGCTCCCTCCACCATGCCAAAGGTTGTTCGTTGCCTTCTTCGTCTTTAATAATTTTCAATCCTTGATTAAGTTAAGAATCATGTTCATCATCAATAGAGGAATCAAAACCTGTTATATCATCCATATCTTCCCATAGAACTTCTACTCTAGAATTAGAAGTAGAAGGAGCAGTTTCATCACATGTTGTTTCCATAAATTTATATTTATCAAACATTGATCTAACATAAGAATATATGTTAGCTTGGCATTCTTCGAGAGATGGTTGTTCATTTTCTTGAATTGCTAAATTCTCATAAATTTACGAACAAGCCCCTTTGCACCTCTTAATTTTAAAGATGGGTTAAGTATAGTAGAAATTAAATAAACTTGGGGAATAAGAAAAAAATACTTTTTAAATTTTGTAATCATTTCATTAATGGCTGGTGCATAAGTTGGATTAATTTTATACTTACCAAATACAACAGAAATTCCACAAATATACCATAATATTTATATAATAGTAGGATAATATATACCAAAAAATTATTTTGTAGCAGAATAAATTTTTTCTAAAACTTTAGTAAGCTCTTTGATCTGATCCCAATCAGAATTAACAATTTGATCAGCGGGGATACCATTATGCATATTAAATACCTTTTGTATAGGCACCCGATAATCATAAGCAACTTTAAGCATTTCATAAGTAGTATTCCACCTAGTACAAACATCTTTTGGAACTTTTCTATATGGAAGGTTAGCACTAGTACATTGTTGAGCAAATTCACGAATTCTACTCGCTTTATTAGCATGAAAAATATAGCCACAAGCATGTTGTACTTTACTACAAGCATCAAAAAATAAATTAATACCATCTTTTACAACCAAGTTAAAAATATGGCATGCACATCTAACATGAAAAATTGCTGGATTAATTGGACAAAGTTTAGTTTTTAAGCTAGTTGTTGCAGTTGTGTTAGCAGAAGCATTATCTAAGGTGGTAGTTAAAACTTTATCAATGAGTCCATAAAAATCAAGTATTTGTAGAACAGTAGTTGCAATATATGCTCTAGTGTGTTTTAAATCAACAAATTTATAACCAATAATACGTTTTTGCATGTTCAAGTGATGATCAACCCAATGACATGTAACAGTTAAATAATCACAACCATTAGGACTACGACCTATATCAGATGTGATAGCCACTTTACAATCTAAGTGAAAAAATACACAACGAATATACTGAAGATATTCAGTTTGAAATTTAAAAACATCATTTCTAANAAGATATTCAGTTTGAAATTTAAAAAAATCATTTCTAATTGTAGTTTTAGGAAAACCTTGAAAAGCAGGATTATAAGTTTCTTGTATATAATGCACAAAAGCAGGGTGAGAAGGAAAAGTAAAAGGTAAGCCACAGACAATCACCATTTTTGCTAAGTTCTCACGATCTCTATCTTTGTTATAGGGGCGTAAAATAGTACCAAAAGCAGGGTCAAGCTGCTGTTGTAAAAAATTAGAACCCCCGCCAGATCCACTAGGAGTGCTGTACCGGTGCTAGAATCCGGTATTTGTCCGGCTTCTATTTTAGCTTGTATCCATAAAGCTTTATGGTCCCTACCTAAGTGCCTAGATAAACCCCCCGTCCCACCACTTTTGGTGTGCTTACATATTTCACATGTATCACATTGATTAACTTTATTATGTTTAAAACATTTCCATACAAGTGATGTTTTGGGACGTTCACCCTTAGGCTTACCCCTTACAGGAGGTACAAAGGGTAAAGCTCCAGATCGATATTGACTCAGAGTTGGAGCTTGTATTGCGGGACTATTTGGTGTTTTATTTAATTCTTCTTCCTCATTTTCTTCGTCATCAATAAAAATATCATTGCCAAATTGTCTTTGTAAAGTTTCATGATCTAGTTGTTCTCCGAAATTAATATTATAACATGCGGGGGGTTGGAAAAATAAAGTTTCATCAATATGAGTCATTTTATCTATATGTTTTCTAATTATAGGAAAAGGGCTAGGATTAGGACTAGGATTAGGATTACTACTACTTTCACCTTTACTACTTTTTTTACTAGTTTTTTAAATATGCCAAATACATTTTTAGGTGCCATAATTTAAATACGAAATTAAATTAAAAAATTCAACACAAATATTAAAAACACAAATGAAATACAAAAATAGAACACGTAAAGCAAACACAAAAATTAAGTACTAAAATAATGCGCAAAAAATATATATTAAAATTAGGAGATGGAACGAGTGCACCGTGATTAAATATTGTAACTTGAAGAAATTGCCCAAAATATTGCTCCAAATACTTGACGAATTAATTTGAAGCTTGAAAGTTGCTCCAAAAATTTGTCAAAATACTTAAAACTTATCACTTGATTGCGAGAAAATTGAGAGAATAATATAGATAGAATGTAAGAGATTTGAGAGAGAATGATTTATTTTTGTGAAAAAAAATGAAGAAGGATGAGAGTATTTATAGTAGAAAATAGGGCCAAAGTGTAATTTAATAAACTTAGGAATTATATTAAAAGTTTGGGGGGTAGGGGTGTTTTGGGGGAGTGGGGGCCAAATATGGCCCTTTTTAGCAGTTGGGAACGACTATTTTTGCAATTATAGCCGTTGCCCAACGACTATAATTCAAAAAAAAGGGACGCGAGATGGGACGGAACGAGACAGACGGGATGGACGGACGGGACGGGACAAAACAGGACGAAATGGGACGGGATAAATGGGACGAAATGGCCATCCCGTCCCATCCCGTTTTCCGTTTAACATGGGCCCATCCCATTTAAAATTAAGTGGGACGGGACGGGACGGGACGCAGGACGGGACCGGGTCGGGATGTCCCGTCCCGTTGGATAGCCTTATTTTAAACTATATTTCACACTCTAATTACTACACTTTGATTGTATTTGAGCTTAATTGTTAGTACTTTGTACTTATTACGCGTGTTAGGTTGTATAGGATGTGATTACAAGTTGAGAAGCAAGTTTAGAGCTAAAATGAATGAATTGGAGCTTTGAACTCTGAGTAGAAGCCCAAATAATTAAGCTGGGATCGTGTTCAGCATTCGAGGACCACGTCTGGATATTAAAAATTGAGAAAAATAATTATTCTGGAAAAAATACACTATCGCACCGTCGGGCACGGGATGCTAGTACAAAATAGTTTCCAACTTTTTTCACTTTGGGTTGGAAAGGATAGTTTCGTCCGGGCTCGTTCTTACATGGTATAAATATACCAAAAGCACAATTTTTAGAGGACTTTTGACTTACGGAAGATTGGAAGAGCATTGAAGCCTCATAGCACAAGGATTCATCATTCTTTCCTCAATTCAACACCTAAGTTTAGATTGAATTCATATTTTTTTATTATTAAACTTTATTTATGATGACTTTGTCCATGATTATGGAGTAGTTTACCTTAGAGTTTGACGAATATTGTGTTTTGATTGATATTTGTAGATTTTAGCTCTAGTTCTTTGCATGAATTCGTTTATGGAGTTTTGAATTGAATACAACTTTAGTCACCAGTTTATTTAATCGAATGAGGAATATTTTGATGATTATCTTCACATTATTGTTTTGGTTTAATTTAGTGATTCTGTTAAGTAATCGAAAGAGCTTATTGAATTGTTGATTAAATCAAGTTAGGAGAATATTCGAGAGACGTTTTACTAAGGACTAATCCGTTAACGAGTTCTTGCATATCTTTCACAGGGCATTATATTAGTTTACCTCGTAGAGTTAAGATTTAATCAAGAGAGGAGTCATGGCTATACGTTTGAACTAATCATCGAGTGAATCCGTGAGAATCATTAGAACATCAGAGTGAATTGAACTAGAGCTAGATCCCTAATAGCTATCTTGCACCTATCCTGTCACTATCCTTATGTCTCTCATTGATTATTTTGGTGTTGCTCGACTCTTGTTTTTCTGTGATCAATTGTTCATTGCTTTAGTTTTCATAGTTTATTTTAGTTATTAACCATCCCAACCAAAGTGTTAATCATCCTAAATAGCATTAAGCTAGAAATTACTTGAACATTATTTAAAGTCAATCCTTGTGGAGACGATAATTAAACTATACTATCTTTGGATAGCGAGCATCAATTTTGTGTTGTGTTTTGTGCTCATCAAATTTTGGCATCATTGCCGGGGATTGGCAATCAATAGTGTTCAAAAATAATTTTTGGTGCTAATTCAGGAATCAATTTTATTTTATTCTTCATGGTGTTTCTCTTCCGTGTGTAGGTAACATGTTAAATTCGTTGGTGTATGACTCGATCTTCTTCAAAGGAAGTGATACCTTACGAACCTAAATTAGAAAAACACATGCGACAACTGAAAAGAGAAAGAACTCACCAAAAAATTCTTGGGGCAACCTTCAACCTAATAACACATGGTTAAGAACGGTGATGATAGAGTAGACTTAGCTGCAAGAGAGGCAGCACAACAGAGAGAATAATATGCATGGGTAGCAGCTGAAACAGCCCTTGGAGCTGTTGATAAGACTATCGATGAGGATGTGGTCAAAGATTCAATCTAAATCGATCCCTGGTTGAAGACAAGTTCGAAAATATGGCTCCCGGTCCTCGGAGAGAAGTAGCTGACTATGCCAGACCATTCTACAATCAGGGAATATCAAGTGTCATACATCCCCCCCCTAGCAACAAATAATTTTAAGATGAAGCAAGGCTTACTTCAAACCATCCAGAATAAATGTGTCTTTTGAGGGAATGTGAATGAAGATCCAAACACTCACTTGATGGACTTTGAGGAAATCATGAACACCTTCCAGTACAATGGAGTATCAAAAAATACGGTCTACTTAAGGGCATTCCCTTTTTCATTGAAGGATGACGCGAAGCACTGGCTTCGAAGCTTACTAACTGGGTCGATCAGGACATGTGAAGATATGACTAAAAAGTTTCTTGACAAGTACTTCTCAGCTACAAAAACTGTGAAATTCAGAAGGGAAATCCACAACTTCTGCCAGAAGGACATTGAAACGGTCTTCGAAGCTTGAGAAAGATTCAGGGAGATAGTGAAAACGTGTTAGCATAATGGAATTGAATTATGGATGCAACTTTAGAACTTTTGGGATGGACTAACAGCTTTCTCACGACGAACTCTGAGTATTGTATTTGGAGGCCCTTTAATGAAGAAAACTCCTGAGGAGATTGTTGCAATTCTTGATGATATCTCTTAAGATGCTAACCAGTGGACCGCTGGAAGTAATGATAGAAGAAAATCAACTGGGGTTCACCAGGTAGACTCTAACACATCAGTGCAAGCCTAGCTAGACACCATGGCCAAAGAGATAAGAAAGTTAACCTTAGCCAAGGTCCAGAGCCAGCCATCATCAATTTGTAACTTTTGTGGAATGGGTCATCCAGCGCATGGGTGTCAAGCCTCGACTATAGATGAAGTGGTAAATACTGTGGGAAGCTTTGATAGAGGCAACTATCAAAGTGGCAATAATTTTAACTCCATGGGGCTGAGTCACCTGGGCTTTTCGTAGAGTTCACCAAGAGGTAGTCTGAACTCATGGCAATAGAATAATCAGAGACCCTAGGGACAAGGAGCTCCAGGATTTAAAAATCAATAGAGGCATCAATACCAACTTCCATAATCTAATCAGTCTAGCATGGAAGATTTGATGACGGACTTTATTATTAAGACAGATGAGAGGCTTGAAACTCATGTCATAGATATCCGAGAATAGGGCACAACCATTTGAAACATGGAAAGATAGGTGGGGAAACTTGCTAATCTATTGTCTGAGAGGGTTCCAGGAACTTTCCCTACTGATACTGAAAGGAATCTAAAAGAAACAATATAATGCGGTGTCCTTGAGAAGTGGGCAAGTATTGAAGGACCCCATAGAAAAACAAAAGGATGAGTTGATGGAAAGACAAGTAGAGATTGTGGAGGACCAGAAATATAGCAACAATCAAGAAGGTGAAGTGAGGGTTGATCCAGATGATGGTCTGAAGAAGAAGGGGAGGACTAGAGCTCTGAAAAAGAAGAAGAATGAAAATTCAATGAATGAGGAGAATAAGGAGAGTAAATATATGCCTGCTCTACCTTTCCCTCAGAAGAAAAGAAGATAAAAGCTGGACAAAAAATTTGGGCATTTTCTAGAAGTGCTCAAGCAGGTGCATGTTAATCTACCTTTCACGGAGGTACTCTCTCAAATGCCAGCGTATGTTAAGTTCATGAGGGAGATATTGCAAAACAAGCGTAAAGTAGAAGAGACATTGGTTGTCAAGCTCACAGAGCATTGTAGTGCCATTCTGCAAAATAAGCTCCCTCAAAAGTGTGGAGATCCAGGGAGTTTTACTATACCTTGCTCTTTAGGAAGTACTAAATTTGAACTTCCAAAACCAGTTCGAACACAAATTTATCCACCCCAACTAGCATATCTTCTACTATTTCTTCAAGCATCATTGTGGTTTGATCCGCTAGCTGCAAAGACACATGTATAGATCTGATTTATCCCATCTCTCCCTCAAATTTCCTGAAAATGGACAAAGTCATAAGATTAATAGAAGCACCTGAATCACACAAAGATTTTTCAAATTTAGTACTTCCTAAAGAGCAAGGTATAGTAAAACTCCCTGGATCTCCACACTTTTGAGGGAGCTTATTTTGCAGAATGGCACTACAATGCTCTGTGAGCTTGAC